>JAABNY020000024.1:153519-166268 GCA_015164015.2 Brevimyrus niger
CACGCGCGCACCCTTCATCACCGGACCGACTCGTACAACACGCCGCCACAAGCGACCGGCGCCCCGTGGCGAGGGGGGAGGGGGGGGGGGCCGGGTCCGACGATCACAGGCGATAGATATCTGGATGGTGACAAGCCCTGTCGTGTTCCTCAGTACAGCAAAAGACGAGGCCAAAATAACGTAACATTTCCTCAAACCTGGTTTCAAGAAAGCATTGAATTATATAGAAAAAATACTTCAGTAATTCTTTAAAAATATATAATTATGTTCAGTCACACACAGACCTAGTCTTTTTTTTTTTCCTTTTACCCTTTTGGGAACATAAGTCAATATATCAGTGGCCAAGCTGCAACTCTCGATTATTCAATGCGTTACAAACAGAAGGATTCATGAAAACCTAAAAAGCTAATTCCACAGAATACAGTGCAACTTGTGCAAAAAAAAAAAAAAAAAAAAAGGTGTTAAGAAACAAACATTATGTCACACACCCCCAGGACCTTGCTGCTTCAGGCGACTTCCTGTTTACTTGTTTTTGTTGTTTTTGTTTTTTACAAAGATGATTTGTTTGAGAAAAGAGATAACAGCAAAGATGAAAAAGATGGAATACTCATCCCCGTTATGGAATTGCATCTTTCCTTGAAAGGCGAAAATTGTCTGCAACAGCAGGGAGTCTAGCTAAGCAGCCGTTACCATTATTATTGAACAAATGAATGGCAACAACATTTGTTACGCAAATTGCCTTATTTCCTCATTTCTTTAAGTTCCCCCATCTTTACAGAATCTCCTCTAACCTTTTTTTTTTCTCAACAAGGGAAAACAGTAGAAAGTTAGTAACAGCCTCAAGCTAACCCCAAAAGGTGAGACTTGTCTGGTTCAAAGTCCTGCTTCAAGATGGAGGTGGGTGGAGCGGCGGGGGCTCCCGGTTGGCTAGAATGACAAGTGCGTAGGTGGGTGGCTGGTTGGCTCTGGAAAGGGGTGGGGTCAGAGAGATGGGCAGAGACAGGAAGGGGGACTAAAGGGGCGGGGACGCAGGCGAGGGTCTCATCAGTCCACTGGCCGCTTTTCGCCATGTTTCTTTGTAAACTCTTCTGCATTCTTAAAGAATTTTTTACGGTCCTTTGAGTATTCCTCTGCTAGGTCGGCCCTCAGGGGGTGCTCGGGCTGGGGGTCATTCACCAGGGCGATGAGAGACTGGATTACTAGTTTGAAGAAAATAAAGACATTAAAGTATGCGAGTTAGACGGAATGTAACACACAACCACTAAAATTTAAGTAAAATAAAGAAGGACGAGATAAAATAAATAAATAAATAAAAATCACATTTGCGCCATTCATTCAGGCATCACTAAATGCAGCAGACGTTTCGACACTGGAGGGAGCTACACTGGGGGAAGTTGCAGCTGCCGAGAGTGACGTCACCATCCCTACCTTGGTCAGTTTTGGTGGCGGGCTTCCAGTTCTCTGCGCTGATCACTGGCAGGCAGACCTGGCCCTTCTCATCAATGTTGGGGTGGTAGATCTTCGTTTTGAAGGTGATCTTGGGGGGCTTGAACGGATATTCAGCAGGAAATATGATCTCAATCCTGAACGCTCCTTTGTCATATGGGGGGTTGTCCTTTGGGGAAGAGGCAGAAACTGGGTAAGGACCAGAAATATTCTTGTATCCAGTGATTTATGCCCTCTTTGGCCCCTTATCTCACAATCAAGCTCCTTAAGGCAAAGTCAACAAAACAAACACAACCTTGTTCCACAAAACTCAGCAAAAGCTTTATTATCTAAACCTTTGATACTCAGTTATTAGTCATCCTCTGACATTTACTTTCACCTGTAACTTACATCTTACTGCTTACAGTTACATAAATTTGAATATTAAAAATTAACACTGCACACTTTAACAGACCTGGAGAAATCGGACATAAATCAGCTTATAGGTTAATTGAAAGCAGGTATGTCTGTCATTGATTTCTAAGCAATGTTAAATACCTCCATAAATTACTGCCTATGTCCTTCTTACACCTCAGGTATTATGATTACCCAGCTAGAGGTGCTCTCTCTGCAGTCTGAACCCCCTCTAATGGGAAAAACTGCACAAACAGTTTCTAAAAGCTCTCATGGGGCAGGCTGAGCAAGAGGACCCCACAACTACCACAAATCAAATACCACATACTTACAGGGACAATAAGACCTTGCCAGGTCAAAATATTTGCCTCGTCGACTTGGATGTTACGGAAATTTTTCATTCCAGACTTGCGGATTTCTTCAAGTTCCTGAGAGGTGAAAGAAATAAAAACACAAAAATGTGTGAGAATCCAGAGCAATTAAGTAGTAAATATCACCCCAACATGGGGGGGGGACCAGACTGTACATAAAATATAGGGGAAAAACAGGAGCAAAACATCTGTTGGTGGTTGGCAATACATAACACCCACAGCTCCCCATCCTACCATCCTAAAAACAGACATTAGTGGATGGCCACAAAAACCAAGGGGGTCCCCTCATCTGCATCATAAGTTTTCAGTTTTGAAAAGGGACCTCAAAATGTCCCACATTAATTTTGATTTGGGTGAAAAGTTAAGAAGCTACCATGGTTATCGCTGGACACCATGGACGAGGGCCCTCATATCTCAGCTGGGGGGGGCCCAGGGGGGAATGGGGGGGCTGCTGTGTATATGAGAATCCCGCGTCAGATGAGGAGACGATTTCCTGCTGCTGTCCATCAAAACACTGACTCCTGTGCATAGATGTGCTAAAACCTGTTAGTTCAGGGCTTACTGGAAGTGTTCCGAAGTTCCTTGAATTCCACACCAGTCTTGCCTCAGATGTACCACATTTGGAAGCCAAAGAAACAGATACTGCCATGTCTGGCAAATCCTGTTTATACCCTTCCTTAAGCCAAATTTCAAATGCAGACCAGCTTCAACATACCAATGCCTTGGTAAGCCATTACCCAACAAACCTCTCACAAATATCTACACTCTTTCGAGATACCTACTCCAGTTAACAATGCAAACAGCCAAGCAAATCACTGGTTTACAATTTATGCTTAGGCTACTGGTTTCCAAGAAGTTTTTTTTCATCCAGAATGTTCCATTAGCAATTCTGTATCAATAGCGAAACTAACTTTGACAGTGACAGACTTTGTTCCATTCAATACAAACACGGCGGTTTGTTAGATACCTGAAATGCCTTTCAACCGACAGATAAGATCCCGACTTCTGGGTTCTTCAGAGCTAATTTGAATAAGGAAATTAAGTATTTGACTCGCACTATTGAATCTGCGTGCATATAGCGCATTCGCCTGACCGGGCAATTAACGACCGGGTTTATTAAAAATTAATTTAAAAGATGTATACAGATATTTCTCCAACCCAACTGTTCAAACACTATGAATTTGAATAAATGTTACACATTCATAGTATTTAAAACGAGTATCCACTTGAACACGCAAACTCCCAGTTATAACCAACACCCTTAAGCAACCGAATTATTCACTTTGTTAAACGCTGGTTAACGCCTGTTTTCAATGATGTATTAAGAGATGTGTACAATGTACACGTAAGACAGCCCAATAAATAAGCACACGTCTACAAGGAAATATCGTGTTTACAGTAAGCAACTATGACGGGTGAATTACGCGTGGAAACCACCTCTTCCTGGATCACTCGAAGATCCATTTAAATACGTATACAAACCAGTACAATGGATAGACACATGAAAACCCTGATTTCTTCTAAATTCGTAATTTCGATTGTGTATATTTCCATCACACAAAACATCTCCAGACTTTTGTTTACCCACCAAAGGAACAGATAGACAACACGCCATGGGAACATCGTTACCTTCGCCATACCTTCGACAGTCACGGTTATGGGAGAAGAAACTTCCGCTCGATTAGAAAGAAAACACCAGACTTTACATTCCCTGCCCTAAACATCAGCCGTCCTGCCAGCCATGTAACGCGGGTCCGATGATTCAGACAATAAGACTGCACTTCCTGTGTCGTTAAAAAGTCGCCAGTTAGCCACCTAGCCCGCTAGCCAGTGCGCTGTTTATCATTCTCACAATAAAACGCCAAACTGTCACTAACATCAAAAAACGTCTCCCCAGGTGTATTAGACGATGGCATTTCATGTTGTGAGAACGAATCACTTTCCGTCATCCGCAGAGTTGGCTCCTTCCCGGTCGGCCCCGGCCTATTTTGCCGGTGCTTCGCTTACTCACTGTCACGCAAAAAAGGAGCTAGCTACATGTAATGAACGACCAGATGAGAAACTTAGAGCGACACACATATGAGCTACGTCGAAGGCCCTCGCCGAAATGTACGCTTTAGAGGGTCGTATGACCAGATACGATAATGAGTTTCCAACAACACTCTTTTAGGAACGGGGAAGAAAAATATGGAATGGATAAGACAATTTACCTTATGCAGCCTCCTGCTCGCCGCCATCTTGGATTTGCTGGTTATTCCCAGAATGCACCGCGGCGACAGGGCGTCTCAAGTTCCTGTGTTTCCAGCACGGCGGCAAAAGTGCTTTGCTAGCGTTTGGTACCCGTAGTAGGTTCTTTTTTGAAATAACAAGGGATACTGTAACTCCCTATAACTTTACACAGAATAAAAAAGAGACCCATAATCCAGGGATGTTACTTTATCGTGCTACCGATTAGCTGTTTAAAGGCGTTAGAGAACTAGCTAAACATAATGTTCTAGGATGTTAAGCAACCAAGCCAGCTATTTAACGCTTAACTTCAGAACGGCCACATCACCGCAATTAGACAAGTTACCATTCTGTTAAGATCTTAAGATTGTGATTAAGGTAGAGTAACACCAGTTATGTAAAAATATATATTAAAGGCAAATGTGTTGCATTTGGTTAACCATGTTTGTTTAAGATTATGCTGCGGAGTTGAAAGTGCTTTTCGTAGTCTTGGGCAAGAGACACCCAAGTGTTCCAGATTAAAAAATTCCATGCCCCTGTTTTATCAAAATCTGTAGTGCATTTATGATCAGATCGCCATAAAAATTGCATGTGAGTGTCTTTAGGTCCATTTTCAATAACCACAAAAAGTAATCGTGATGGTAATCTCTTCATTTCATAATCTCCTGATTGTTAGGTTTTTTGACGACAGTGATAACTTGCCATTTTATAGTAATGACATGAATAAAACTAACAGGTGCTACTAGGGTGGTTACAAAACTTGACTGAGTTATGTTTCGATTTAAAATCCTGCGCACAGGGCTGAGAGGGTGGCACCGTGGGTAGGTATTTAATCAACCTCCGTTGAGCAGCATTCGCCTCCCTACCCCTGCTCATGGGTGTGGATTTGCGTTTTTTTTCCATGTCGTTGTGAGGTTTCCTTCATGTTTTCCACGCAATCTAAAAACATGCCACGGTGATTTGGAGCTGCCAAATTGCTCTGTGATGGATTGGCACCCGCCTTGCACCTGTTATCTCCGGCATAGACTCCGGATCTCCGCGGCCCTGCATAGGACAAGCGGATATGGAAAATTAATGACTGAATCCTACGCATGGGATACATACGGGGTTTAATTAAATGTTTTAAAACGTACCGTGAATTGAGGAATCTGATAGATTAATTAAGATATGTACTGTAAATAGATTAAAGATAAATATCGAAACCATGACAAATTTCACACATGCCCTAAATCGGTTTTAAAATCAACAATATTTTGAAACATATTCTTGCATTCCTGCTTATGTGGTCTGAGCTTGCCCTAAATGGTTACTTGCCCTATTGCACAGATGAGACATTACACTCCGTATGGTGTTGTCTAGTTTTCAACTGGGGTTTCGAATTTTTCCAGTAAATACATTTTAAAATATTTACATAAAACACGTTATTTAATAAACTGACCCAAGTAATTGAAAAAATACGAGAAGTACAACTGTATGTTGTATTAAAATTCAGGTCACTCAATGTATTTAAAATGTTCGTTCTAAATATAACAATCTCAATCCTATCAGTACCTGGGAAGTACATTACTACCCAGAAAGATGAATGTTCACGCGCAATCTCCAGAATTCGTCGAAGAGACCAATCAAAGCCGTTCGCATCCCTCCGAGAGTCTCTGTAACCAATCAGAAAGTAGCATGTGGACCCATTACTTCCGTATACTCTACCTGTCAAACTGTGGTTGGCTGGGATCAGGGGTCTGATTATTCTCACTGACTATTATCCCGTGTGCGGAGCACTTCCTACAACTAATGCTTAACAAAATGAGGTCTATGCGTTGTTTAGGAAGGCTGGCGTTACTCGCTTTTATTGCGCTGCAGTGCGACTGTCGAGACACGGAGTTCAATTACGTGACGTGTGGTTCCCTGGTTAAGTTGCTAAATACACGACACAACGTCCGACTGCACTCCCACGACGTTAAATATGGGTCAGGTAAGTTCATTGTGTGTGCGTCTTTGCCCGATCAGCGTGGGGCGTTTAAAATACGATCATGGCAGCGATGTTTCTGTGCCTATGTGAATCCCACGTATTCAGTGGTATTCAAACCACCACATCACTAACATAGCTATTTTTGTTATTTAAGATTGTAGCTAATTTCAGCTGTCACGTTGCTGTTTTTTCTCAAGTTGAACATGTATGAAGTAAGCTCCGCCAAATCGTTCGTCAAAGTGAGCGATTAAGGTGCAGGCCTCATATCTTATTCATTCCATACATCATACCCTCACTGTTTCCTCATCTACGTTCCCCAGAAAGGACCTGCAGTCTCCCAGGCGGCATCCGAAGGGTGAAAGTGCCGATGAGGAAATGGGGGGCGGGACAAGCAACGAGGCACCTAGCGTTAGTTTTCAATTCAACGAGTAAAAATCAAGAGGTTGATTTTAGACTTCAGACCGCCTTTTGACATGTGCTTTTAGTAGTTTATCTGACGCTTTTATCAGACATCATTAATGTATATATCTGGCATTTATATTTTTATGTGGGTGATTTCGTTTAAGTAGGCTACATTTCTTAAAAAGTATCTCCTTTTTCTGGGATTTGAATTGGCAACCTTCACGTCGTTAGTCTGTGTTATTAAACACCACGCATATGTCAAGTCAGCTACTAACTAAACAGTGAATTTCTTCACATAGGCATATTCCTCTTGGGAAACCTTCTTAGTTCTTTACTCTTGTAGGTTGAAGAAAATAGGAACTACTTTGCATTTACACATTGCATTCTTGTTTGCAAGACAGCAGGCTGGATGGGGATCTCTGTTTTTGGATGGTGGTCGACATTGGAGCCAGAGTTCCAGTAATGTTCATGGGCTTTTTTTTATTTGTTTAAATAAAGTACTGAAATTATTATTGTTGCGCTGCTAGGGCCCTGTTTTGATTCTGGTGGCTCGCGATAGCCCCAAGGTTTCACATATCAGCAGCCGATTTATGATTATTCTCCTTTCTGCAGGTAGTGGGCAACAGTCGGTGACGGGGGTGGAGAGCTCAGAAGATGCCAACAGCTACTGGCGGATCCGGGGGAAGCCCAACGCACCATGTGAGAGGGGCGCACCCATCAAGTGCGGCCAAGCCATTCGCATCACTCACATGAACACAGGCCGCAACCTCCACACTCATCATTTCGTCTCTCCGTTGTCCAGCAACCAGGTACGGGTGTTGCCAGGCAATGCGCATCTTTTTTTTTTTTTTTTTTTTTTGACGCTACAATCTACTCCTTATTCCTGTTCTGATGCGGTGCTGTGTGACGTGCCCAATAATAGACATGTCGATCCCCGAAACAAACCCTTAAAGACTTGGCAATGTGACTGGCGGAGAGCTGAGGTACACATCTGTAGATATCTGTATGAGAGCTAAATATGTAGTCTGCCCGTTTCGCTTGCGTTAGGTGAAATGGTGCAGTTTTATGGGTGGTCAGTTTTATTTGCTGATTATAGGTTGACCTTGTGTATTCTTAAACATAAAATGGTTCAGTTCACCCTGAACCAAAATGAAAGCTGCCAGTCTTTAGTATTGACTAGTGATGGACAAAATGACACTTCTTGAACCACTAGATTTTCTCTGCTCAAAAAAAGGGCACGAAGCATGCCCCAATGTAAACCAAGAGCACCATCTAGTGGGGTCAAAAAATATAGCAAATGGTTCAACGCTAGTGGTAACGTTTGACTGGTCGATGTTAACCGGCCTGCTGTAAACCACTGTGTTTTCTGTAAGCGGCCAGCCTATATGGCCAAGAGGGACAGGGGGTGCCGCTGAGTGTTCCTCAGGCCTGTGTCTGGTTTCAGTTTTGCTGACGTACCATGATCCATTCCACCCCCAGGAGGTGAGTGCTTTCGGGGAGAACGGTGAAGGCGACGACCTGGATGTGTGGACCGTGCAGTGCAGTGGGACACACTGGGAGCGAGATGAGGCAGTACGCTTCAAGCACAAGGGTACCGAGGTCTTCCTCAGTGTCACTGGGGAACAGTACAACCACCCCATCCGCGGGCAGCGGGAGGTGCACGGCATGCCGCACGCCAACCACCACAATTACTGGAAGACCATGGAGGGCGTGTTCATCAAGACGAGTGCAGAGCTGGGCCATCACGATGAGCTCTAGCCTCCATTCGATTCTCTACATAATCTTCTCCTCACCTTGATTCTTTGCCCTGGAAAGAACTCTGTAGAAAATTAAAGTTTTTGTCCGCTCTGGTTCCAAAACCTCTGCAGCTACCGTTCTCTCTCTTGTGAATAGCGAAGGGAAAAATTCCAGAGTGTTTTAAGGAGAAATTGTAATTTAGATTTTGAAAAATTGCGCGCAAAGTTGAACTTTGAACTGTACACCCCTCCCCCACACCAGGTTTGGCAGTGCATTGTTTTTTAGATTCATGAAAAAAATAAGAACCATACACCCCCAAGGTGTTATTAAAGGTAGGTCAATATCTTTATGTACAGTTTGGACATGGTTACACAGAGGTGCCATAAGTGGTGGAGAGAGATTCCATAAATGATCTGGTTTCTGTGTAAATGGAATAAGAACCACTGCTACTCAAATGGTATATGAAGACCAGAAAGTAACATGCTTGATTTTCATTGTGCTTTGTTTTCACCTAGCTATAAATGCTTATTTATTCTATTTGAGTGTCCCCTTTGGTTTCAAGGCTGGTGAAATATTTACATTCATTTTGTTAAGAGGGTTTGGGGTCTCCTGCACCTGGTACACCTGGTGAGATAATGCTGGGAAGTGTTTTGAGTTGTCACTGCTGATCCAATAGAGGTTATGAATGTGACGGTTTTGATTAATTTCTCCTGCTCTTGTGATGTTCATAGTCACCCACAGAAGGCCAGCAGCAGTGCCTTAAATAAATGGGTCTCAGAAACCAGTGATAGCAACAGGTTTCCTATTTTTATGGATTCTGAAACTATGTTTTCATGCAACTGCTTTTAGCTTCCTGCCCATCTCTAAAGAAGACTTTACTAATCCAGAGACTTTAGCAAAATCCCCCTTTTTACAACACGGTGTTAAAAAGTTACGCGATGTGTAAAATGTAAATGAAAGCAGAATGCAATGATTTACAGATCATTGAACCTACATTTAATTGAAAATAGAACAAAGACAACTTGTCAAATGTTGAAATAGAGAATTTTATTGTTTTATGACAAATATATGCACACTTTGAATTTGATGCCAGCAACATGTTTTAAAAAAGTCTGGGATGGGGGCATATTTACCGCTGTGTTGCATCACCTTTTTTTTTTTGTTTATTTTTTTTTTTAAACAACATTCTGCAGACATCTGGGAACTGAGGAAACCAGTTGCTGAAGTTTTGAAAGTGAAATGCTGTCCCATTCTTGCATGATATAAGATTTCAACTGCTCAACAGTTGAGGTCTTTGTCGTATTTATTGTCGTATGATGTGCCAAATGTTTTCAGCGGGTGACAGGTCTGGACTGCAGGCAGGCCAGTCTAACACCCAGACTCTTCTGCTATGGAGCCATGCTGCTGTAATTTGCACAGAATGCAGGTTGGCATCGTCTTACTGAAATGTGCAAAGGCCTTCTATGGAAAAGACGTCGTCTGAATGGCAGCATATGTTGCTCTAAAACCTGTATATATCCTTCAGCATTAACGGTGCCTCCCCAGAAGTGCAAGCTACCCAAGCCATGGGCACTAATGCACCCCCCACACCGTCACGGATGCTGGCTTTCGAACTGTCTGCTGATAACAAGCTAGACGGTCCCCATCCTCCTCGGCCTTGAAGGACGTGGCGTCCATGATTTTCAAAACTAAATCCGCCGTTTTGATTTGTCAGACCGCAGGACAGTTTTCCATTTTGCCTCAGTCCATCTTGAACGAGCTCAGGCTCAGAGAAGTCGCTGCCGTTTCTCAATCACGTTTAGATATGGTTGTTTCTTTGCCGGGTTTGCAGAGTTTCGTCCTGCACTTGTGGATGCAGCGGCAGACCGCGTTCGCAAACAGTGGTTTTCCGAAGTGTTCCTGAGCCCATGCAGTGATTTCCACAATAGAATCATGTCTCTTTTTAATGCAGTGCCACCTGAGGGCCTGAAGATCACAGCTATCCAATATCGGTTTCCGGGTTTGTCCCTTGCGTTCAGAGATTTCTCCGGATTCTCTGGGTCTTTTAATGATATGTACCCTAGGTGAATATCGAGGAAAATTATTTTTAATTTGTTACCCTATTTGCCCTCACAGTCTTTCACAGAATGGTGAACCTCTCCCCATCTTCACTGCACAGATACCGTCCCTCTCTGGGGGGCTCAATTTTATACCCATTCATCTTACTGACCTGCTGCCAATTAACCTAATTAGTTGTGAGGTATTCAACCAGGTGTTTTGTTTTAGCAACGCACACTTTTTCAGTCTTTTGTTGCCCCTGTCCCAAGTTTTTAGGAACATGTTGCTGGCATCAAATACAAACTGAGCATACATTTGTCATAAAACAATCAATTTTCTCAGTTTTAACATTAGATATGTTGTCTTTGTTCTATTTTCAGTTAAATATGGGTTTATATCATTTGCAAATCATTGCACTGTTTTTAATTACATTTTACACAGCGTCCCACCTTTTTTGGAAATGGGATTGTAGTTTACCTGCAAATAATACTCCTGTCTTTGCTCCTTTTCAGTTCCATACACGTGGTCAGGTGTGCTATGGTACCCCCTAATTGCCCACAGCGCGTGTTAGAGGGTGTGTCCTGTGATGGACTGGCAACCCACCAGAACTAGCCCCTGCTATGCATTTCTTATAAGACTTAAAGCTTCCCTCAACCCACCATTGAATAAGTGCTTGAGATGAAAGTTTCAGAATTATTTGACACATATTAGCATTTTTCCAACTCTGGGATATGTGGAGGTTTGATTTCTACTCAACTTTCCACAGTCTTATTTATTTGTGACCTACCATCTTGCTTCCCATCATCTAGATTAACGAGTTGTTTCCAGACCCCGAATAATTCGGAGACTCGACAGCTAATATAAGACCAACAAATTCTGAGCATAAGCCTATCGTTCGAGGAGCGCAAAAGTAAACCGGAAGACAGACTGCAAAGTGTTATTACTTTTATCAATATTATTGTGATTTGTAACAGCAATCGGTAGTGTAGTCGATCCGTCGTAGTCTAATAAAGGCTAATGTATTAAAGGTAGGGATAAAATAAAAAACAACGTATCCCGTGGATGTCCGAAGTCAGGACAAAGACTTCTTGTTCAAATCAGTAATCCGATGTACATTAAAACGAATATGAGCCGCTTTGGTTTCATTTTATAGTTACGCTTCAGGAGACCCGGTACAAAATTGTAACCGAAAATATAGGCTACCCATTTAAAAATATTTAACCTTTTATGCTGTGGAACTGCAAAGCAATAACCTCGACATCAAGTTTAAAGTATTATATGAAACAACGCGTAGCCAAATACCTGTTTAGCCTACCTGACCCACGTGGTCGCATTTGCTTTAGTGAAAATAGATCGCGTACATCATACGATTCTGCGGTATAAAGCGCATAAAATTTAAAATTAATGTTTCTTGTCTGGTAGAGTTTGCATGAAAAAGCTGAAGTCACGAATGGTTATTTGCATTTTTATTTTATTTTAGTGCAAAAAAGCAGGTATCGTTTAAATGTCTAGAATTGCGTGTAAACATTCGCTTACCGTTCAAAACGCGATGGTGTTTGGGGTAATAACCTTAAATACGAATTCATTTTTGGTCGTTTGATTAGGCTTATATTTATTTAAAGACATTTAAACAACACACACAATCTCAGACCATCCACAAACCAATTCCTTATCCGTCGAAAAAAGGTCGGTACAAAATTATATACTAATTTACGGAACATATAAATGTCATAATTATGAATCGCTTCAATATTCACTTTACCTGGTAATAAGTACAGGTAAGTAGCCTATGTTATTTCAGGGCCATTATGATGGAAGGTTTTTTTTTATGACAACGAAAGCCGTAGTTAAGGGGGGGGGGGGGGGTTGTGTCTTCTGTCCGGAAGGTGGCATCAAAACACAACTTTCCATTAAGCAGAAACCACCGTTGACTGGAAACGTTTCCAAACGCTGTACCAAGTCGCCTTATAGCCACGTCTGTACAAAAAAATGTATACAGATAGATTTTATCTGCGAGGTAAAAATAACATTGAGATAAAAATAATTATAGAGATAAGCGGCTCGACATTTTTCTCTAAAGATTATATATTAAAAACACAGCAAACCATACAAGAATATCTGCGGATTAAAAGTCTATATATATATATATATGCCCACAGCGCATATATATA
>JAABNY020000024.1:215979-230512 GCA_015164015.2 Brevimyrus niger
CACACTAAAAAACGTGGACACGCAAGAAGCATCTAATGACTTGCAGCATGAATGGCATGTGGGGGGATTTGTGCACATGTCCAGTCGGCAGGGGACGGCCCCCTGCACCCCGCATCGGCCAGTCCACCTCTTGGCGCCTCGGCCCCCTAAAGCGCAGGTTCTGGTGACGCCCCCTTTGTCCCCCTGCTTATCCTCACCTCAAGCATCCAGGGAATGTGGTTCACGGCCGACGACGTCAGGTACCACCTCTGGGTCGATGGAATTCTCCTGAAGGAGGAGCTGGTGGGCGAACTGGAGGAGCGTGCCAGGACTGGCGTGCACGCCGTGAGGTGCCTTGACGGGACCGCGAAAACCCTGCCCTCCGACCGAGCTCCCGAAGTGCCCGAAGTCAGCCAGGGTGCTGAACACAGGAATCCGGTCGGTCCACCTGCCAGCAGCAGGGCCCTCGGCACTGTTAATCTTTAAAACCTCTCTTGTGATGTAACAGGCACTGCACTGATGTTATAAATAGCATCGCACAGGAACGGGAAAAAATATCCACTTCACAATATGTAACGTTTTTGCAATTAATATTACAATATTTATAAACGTTAGTTGAAACTGACCTAAAATAAGCTATAACCAAATAGAGTTTATCATCTAACAGTAGAGTGTACTGAAGTCTGACTTGTCTGTTTGGTTCTATATACATACATGTTCATCCATGCACCATGTTCTTTCTACTGAATGCAGCAGAAAATTCCCCAGGCATCAATAAAATGCATCTTAATCTTAAATAAGTTGGTGGCGTTGCCACCAGGGCCAACAGGCACAAGGCAGGGTCGACAAATGTCCTACTTTTGGTCAATATGTTCTCTGTGGAATCCAAAATATTCATACAGCAGAGAGCGAATGTCTTTCGGTGACCAATTCTTGTTCGTATTTCTTTTTTTTTTTTGTCCCTCACGCGCCACACCGACTATGGCCGAGTCAGACAGCAAGAACTAAAATGGCTATGATGAGCTCTGCATGGGCTCTCCGAAACAACGCAAAAACAGGAGGTGGAAAACTTTAGATTGCTTTTTTAGAAACGTATTGTAGATAATGTTGAAAAGGACCCACCATTAAAACTGCAACACTCAGTTTGTTTGCTATGACAAAGTAAAAAATTGAAAAGTAAAAAAAAAAAAGCAGACTATAGCAATGCTTGCGATTTGACAACTGCACATGCATAACGTGCGATCATTAACTAGTGCGGCCTGAGCAGTTGGTGCTTCCCAACCAGTGTGAGTCTGAAATCCAGCTGGGGCTCCTTCTGACAAACGCTCGTCGCATGCTAAGCACATTCGCACCCCCAACGAAACGGTGACACCTTGTACAACTGTCCTCGCCTACAAGTTCCCCCTTCAGGAGAATTTGACCGACCCAGAGGGGACCTGACGTTGTCAGCCATGAACCACATCTCCTTGACGGTAAGAATAAATGGGGAAGCAAAACACCAATCGGGTCCTCGATCTGTTTTTAAATCTCCTTCAGATTGGTCCATCACCTGCCACAATCACCATATTAGCATAGCTTCTCTCACCAGCACCAAAATACCCCATGTGTGTAAAACCCACTCGCATCCATTTCAGCTGCCTGGCAGCCTGGTCTAAGACATGAACTGCTAATACTTGCTCCACCGCAATGCCAGTCACATGACGCGCCCCTACTGATGTGGTGCGACCACAGGATTCACCCACAGCCAAGCTGCTCTCAGGCTGCGCAGGGATCCAGCTGACCTCCAGCTTATCCCGTTTCTGTTACCGCAGCAACACCTGTGAAATTACAACGATTATGATCGCCGGGAAGTGAGAGGCTTAGAAAAATCCAGAATGGGTGGGATCACTGTGTTCCGCGAATCACTACCCGGCACGCAACAGAAATCAACAGTAACCAATGAGAAGCTGGTAAAACCGATTGACAGCTGACAAAAACCCAACCCGCCACGACTCCTAAAGCTCAGATTCTTTTCAAACTGTATGCGACCTGTGTGATGCCGTCACAAGCTACACCTTACAAGGCAGCTAGAAACTAGTGTGTCGCTCAACAAACCAAGGTACCTAATTGTCTGAGCCTCACCATCATCTCAAGGTCCCTGGGATCGCAGATGGACACCAGAGCCACGACGGGCAACCACGAGGTCTTCAGACACGTTCCTGGAAAGTACGTCACGGCAGGACTGCTGCCGGACGAAAATAGGAGGAACCTCGAGTAAGTCCTGCTCAGTGGAGATGCCCAGGCCAGTGGGCTCAGCACCGGGTCCCCATAATATTTCCAAAAATTTCCTCCTGCCAGTGCCTGCCACGAACCGTAAACAGACACAGACAAAAACCATTCCTTTAAAAGGAAGTTGAAAGTGCTGGTTGAAGCAGAAAGCTACAGGCCCAAATCTGAATGGGCCTAAAACCTGCAACTGTCCTGCTCTGAGCTGGGTAATGGTCAAGGAGGAAATCAGCCCCTCTGTACAGTTTGTACACTGCGCACACACACACAGAATGCAGCATTTCCGTGACTCTTTCAGGAGCTGATTGAACCAGAGAAGCACTTCTGTGAGAGCTCAGTGGCGCTGCCCCCTGAGGAGAGGAAGAGGGGGAATTCAAGACAGCGTTGCGCCAGACGCCCTGGCTCCACATCATCGCAAAGAAGTTCATCTTTGCGGTCTCGCCAGCATTATTTAATCACAGCCTTGCTGCCTCCAGTGCGGGAGAAATCAGAGATTTAAGAGGGTGGCGGAGAGGGAGCACCCCAGACCATCACAGCCCTTCCAGGACCTGTAACGTCACACAGCGGTCAGCGCCTGGTCACCGCTGCAGACCACGGGAGCCGTGATGAGACGGCGTCAACCCAGGGCAAACTACAAACAAGGACAGAGAGGCTCCCTTTCAACCGCAGGGCCTCAGTCATGCAGACATCCACAATTAGGAGTTTGTTTTGACTCGATGTTGTTATTGAGAGCGGTTTGCAATGGCAGCTTGATAGCAGCCTTGGTGCAAACTTTTCTGGCAGACATCTACTCCCAAAAAATGATGTCAACCTTTCAAAATACTACAAAATCAATGGTTCTTTTTGCTGGCCGGAAACAAAACAGGGTACAGCTATAATAAAAATGTCACAAACCCGTTCTGTGGCCATTTTTTATGCTACTCACATAGACGGGATCAACATCGAACAAAAAAATATGGCTTCTAAAATGTCAGAACTATTCTTCTCGTCTCCTCAAAATGTCACCCATGGCTAGGATCTATGAGCATGGAAGACAACAAAACCCAATCTATTTCGGGTTGGACGGTCATTAACTGCTGCAATGTGAGACGGGGGCTCTCCAAAGAGACCAATTTCACCCTTATTTTCAACCCGCCCCCCAAAATGTCTCCTCCCAAACTGATAAAACCAAAAGCCGGGTTGGTCTACTATTATTTAAGCTGCCAGCCTGTCTTGCTAAGGACAGGGGACGCGATATCTTCACAAAACTTTAACAACAATGGCGAATAAACAAGCAAACAGGAGCATAGTCATAGAAAACACCCCTTAGTATAACCGTACGTCTTCGTTGCAGATTCGATCAGCGTTCAAAAATGTAGAAACAATCCCCTTTTCCAGCCTGATGGACGCGAACACAAAAACTGCATAGTTTATAACCTGAAAGAAAACCGACCGGCTCGCCAAGAAAAGGGAGTATTTATCGGGCCAAGGGACATGTTTAAGTATAAATATACGGTAGTGTAGCCGTGTTTGGTAACAAAAACTCCTACAGTGCCCGGACTTTTCAAATACAATAAAAGGATGCGGTCAATTGCCGTTATGGACATTATACCATTAATTGCACAAGACAACAAACCCGGAGGCCGAATAACATGCGATGGGCGGCGGGTTTTTTTTTGGACAACATTTGTTGGTCATTCTTATACTTTGCACTAAAGATAATACACGGGAAGACTGCTTTTACCTGCAAGAACACCGGGGCTGTGCTAAAAAAACACCTTTTAAAAGTGTAGAGACGCGTGCGATATGAACGTCGCCGTAACTACGCGACCCCGCTAGGGCCGGCAGCCCATAATAATAAGTGCCGAGCACTCGGCCGTCGCTGCGGACTGGCAGCGACCTCACGTCCGCTGTATTCCGAAAGGCTTCGCCCGGTATGCGCTCACTCACCACGACGAGTAGCTCTGCTCCGCCATGTCGCCGTGCAGCTGGGCTTCCACACGGCCGCGGCGCTGGGCTCCGGCTCCCCCCGCTTCCCGGACGGCGGAGGGGAAACTCCGGTTCGGTCTGAGGCGTCGACTACTCAGCGGGCGCCGTTCGACGCCGACATGGCAGTTTGGTGGTTCGCCCCGGCTCACGGGCGTCGCATAGGCGGCCTTGCGTGCGCCGGAGGAATGGCAGCGATGTCCGGTTAGCTAGCCAGCTAATGTAACAAAGCGCTCCAGCGGGGCGCAGAGAAACTCAAAAATTCCTCCGATTCTGGGGGTGTCTTGCGGGACCAATGTCTTCCGCGCTGTCACCGAGTCTCGACGGCACCTACTATCGTTCTGTATCCATAATTATCCTCCTTTTCTCTACCCTTGTCTAAGCAGCTCTCGATGAACCTCTCCTCGGTTATAATAGAAACCACGCAGTTAGCTTTGTTTTCAATGGCCATGGGCACGGGAGCGCGCACCCCCCCGTGCTTTGACGCGTGCACGCAGAAACGCGCACGCTGCCGAGCGTGTCCCTGTCAGCACGCTGAAATAAATAGCATTATTTATATATTGCGGTGTTCACTTTGTATATTTACGTTTTTAATCACTTGAGGGGGCAGTAATACATGTATCGTAATTTACGTAATTTCTGCCATGTAAATTTACAAATGTGTGGTTACACAAGAGAACGTGATGTTGCCATCTGAAAAAACAGGAGCAAACATGATTAACAATCTAAAGTACATGTCCTAGAGATTTTATTGTCAATTGAAGATGATGTCGGTGCTTCTCTCTAGAAAAATGCCATGGAAAAGAAGGCCCACACAAGAGTTGGTGGGTCTCTGGCAGTACCAGTCAGGATTACAATAATCCACAGGGATCTATTGTCATTGCAGATGATAAGCAATCTGTTTAAGGGCAGCAGGGTCATGGATTAAAGGTAAAAGGCTTCCCTCAGAGAGTGATAAATGTCAGCGAATCACAGTCCTGCTGTAATCCACTTTCTTATGTCTTCACCAATCAGGACCAAGCGGGTGGATGCTGTCAGCGTGGGGATTTGGGTTCCTCTTTGTGTGTTATGCTGATTTGTCATGGTCACTTGGAGTTAACTCAGGAGACAGGCGAATCAGTGCCAGTTGGTGCAGACCGAGTGAAAGACCCATCGCTTAACAATTTACAAAGCATGCTTAAACACATGGTAATTGGGCCTTAATAAATTGAATGTCACCCTTGTGTATATCAAATATAGGTCACCCCCTTACCAGAAAGGGGCTGAGGGCATCAGCTCTTCCTATTAGAAATCCCAGCGATTTGTGATGGTATGAGTGAAACCTTGTGTTTTCAGCATGCTTTGACCCCTGTCTGTCAGAAGGTGGCAGTAGTGAGTCCACTGTGAAAGCACAGCAGCAGTAGCCTCAGTTAGAACTGAAATTCAGTAAGACGGGAACCTCTGCAACACAGTAACCAATGGGAAGTTGGTGAAACCACTGTAAGCGCTCAGATAAGATGTGCTTTTGTGTTAAGCATTGTTCATTTTTTGGTTTAAAGAGTAGCTTTTGTTTAGAGAACTCTGGCAATATTTTAAAACGGAAGGCTGATTTTTAAAGGTTGGGGAGAAAAGGCCTTAAAACCCAGGGGAGATGGATTATCCTTGTGCTGTCAGTCACGCATAAGTTTAATTAAATAACTGTTGGCTGCTTTGCTCTTGATTGGATTGAATGAGCCAGTGATTGACTGTACATGGCTGTTCCACCCTCCACCTGATTCGTATCTTAGCCATTACAAGGCCAGCCTTTGTGAGGCTGAGTTTTGCTGTTGGGTTGAATTACCATATTACCTCATCATATCTTGTGACTGATGGTGGTCAGACAGTCTGAGATAAAAACAGTATTAGCACATGGCCGGAGTTAGAAATACTGTGAAGTAAATATTGTCTGTAGATTGGAAAAAGCCTTATGGGTGCTCCGGGCATTATTGTGTGCATTGCCATTTCCTACTTTGGTTTCCTGTCTGTTGATTACCCCCCCAGAAAACCCCCTCACAGACTCTGTAGGAAATCCTTCACGAATGCTCTGTGTTGTATCATTGCCTGTCCGGGTATTCTTACACTCACAGGCGGTTTCTGCTACAGGCAGAGAAATGTCTGCAGTCCTCTCCCTCAGGCATGGGGGGCATGGAGTGTTTTTTTTTTTTTTAAATCCTTGTTCTTCCTGCCATGACCATGTCCCTTATCCCTTATTTAGGGCAGGCACCCCCAAAATAAAACAGACCAGAACTAGAGACTGTCTCCCAGGGCTGCACTGGCCATCTGCCTGACATGCTGGGCATTTTCCCAGGGGGCAGAGGGATATGTGGGCCGGGAAAAATAATTTTGGGGGACCCCCTGGTAGGCAAAATTAATCTTTAGGCTAAAATTATCACAGGGAACCCCTCCCTGGCTCGGCAAAGTGCATCGCCGGGGACCCCACCCCAGTTGGAAAAATTAATTGTGAGGAACCACCCACCGTGGAGAACCCGATAGACTAGGGCTGATTTGAGTCCCAATCCAGCCCTACTCTAATATGTTTTTCTCTGCTGGGGAGGGGGCCCTCTGATAATTTTTTTCTCTGACCGGTCCCTCTGTTGTATTTCCGTAGGCACCTGCTATGACTCATCTGCACTCCTCCAGGGGGTCATGACCCCCCCAGGTAGAAAATCAGTTCTAGGGAGTGAATGTTTTGTCCAACAAACGTGTCTTCACTTGCAGTGGTTTGGCTCAAAACATTAATGCACCAGGCCAGAAAAAAAGTCGAGCTATTCATGTCATTTTAATGGAAACCAGGGTGAAGTTGTACTTGGGTACTGTGCTTTTGGAGATGAGCCCAGCTGTCCACCATTTTGATTAGTATAATTTAATCTGTCTGATAATGCTTTAACATGTAGGGACCAAACAGGCTATTCTGCATGGCTTTTACTACAAGGGTAGAGACATGCCAATCAAGCTATCAGAAATCTGGCTTGTTTACATATTACATGCCTTGTGTTTTTGTTTGCACTTCTTAGAGAGTTGCTAACTGTTCTTGTCTTGTACATTGACAGTAAAGAATTGAATCTTGAATCTTGTAGAAGATAAAGAGCTGCATCACTTGACCAAAGCAGAGGAACATCTCTTCCAGAAGCGAAAGAATTTACGAGAAAGGTAGCCATAAAAACTGTAAAAATGAGTATTTGTACTTATATAGTGCTGAAGGGTATCCCGTTTCTGTTTTTATCATTTTAATTACGTGACAGTTTTCCATGATGTTTTGGGAATTGATGGTCCATGGGGTGACATGAGCATTTTGCAGGAAACACACTCTAGCTGTCAGTGGGCAGCAGTGATTTGCTTTCTTAACCCAACAGCCAAAACCTCCTTCTCCATGCCACCAGAGCCTCGTGGTGATTATGATCTGGAATGCTCTGGCCTTCTTGACGTCTCTCCAATCGTAGGGTTACCGTGCAACCAGGTTTCCTCAGATGCGTTCACTCTTTGGGCCCCTCTCCGGGCATCGGAGCGGGTTTCAAAAATCGGCGGTCTGTCCGGGTTTTAGCGCTGCAACCCTGCAACGACCCTGTGTTGCATGTTATAGTGCAGCACTGAGTAAAGGGAAAAGGCTGCAATTTTCAATATAATGCAGCCACTCAGTATCATCGCATAGGGTTTGCAAGGCCTGTGTACACGTTCACTTTAAAAGTGTAACGATAGGCACATCCCCACGTGTCACTCTGCTCACGAATGACGTCATCTTCTGCAAGCCGTTGACACTTCGACACTTTGTTTTTATTTTTGTGTGGACAGTGAATCTTGAACCCAATGTCTGCCAGCTGAAGTAAAAAGGTGGAGTCCTACTATACTCATTGCTATACTCCTGGTATACTCCTTGGCATACCCATTTGACTGTGGGCCAGCACTCTGGCGCTCCCTGCAGGGAGAGGCTGGGATTCCAAAATGCACTGCGTTGTCTTAGAGTACTCAAACTTGGCTCAGTTGCGTTTGTACGGTGCCCAAGCAGGACTGCTTGCCCCCCTCCCCATTCCCTCACTGCTCTGCGCTCACGTTGCACTTAATGACACTGCCCCAAGGACGCTTTCATCATCTCCGGGCCATCACTTTTTTTGTGTTCTAGAAAACACAGGAATGAAAGTGCTATTGCACAATAGAATGGAATTCATGCCTATTTTGAGTCATTTTGGGCTTGATGACAAACACCCTATATGGACAAAAGTATTGGGACACCAATCCAAATCCATAGCCATTAATATAGAGTTGGTCCCCTCTTTACAGCTATAACAGCTTCTGGGAAGGCTTTCCACAAGATTATGGAGTGTGTCTATGGAAATCTTTGCCCATTTATCCAGAAGATCTCTTGTAAGGTCAGGCACTGATGTTAGATGTGCAGTCTTTACCTGGGATCTCCGTAGTAGTTCATCCCAAAGGTGTTCAATGAGGTTGAGGTGAAGGCACTGGTTGGGCCAGTCCCAGTTCACCAAAAGTTCACCAAACACACCCAACCATGCCTTTATGGACCTTACTTTGTGCACTGGGACACAGTCATGCTGGAACAGAAAAGGGCCTTCCCCAAACTGTTCTTACAAAGCTGGAAGTACAGAATTGTTCAAAATATCTTGGTATGCCGAAGCATTTAGAGTTCCCTTCGCTAAGGGCCCCAGCCCAACCCTTGAAAAACAACCCATACTATTGTTCCTCCTCCACCGAATTTTACAGTTGGCACAATGTGGTCAGGCAGGTAACGTTCTGGCATCTGCCAAACCCAGACCCACCCATCAGGCTGCCAGACAGAGAAGCGTGATTCATCACTCCACAGGGCATGCTTCACTGCGCCGGAGCCCAGTGGTGGTATGCTTTACACCACGCTTGGCTTCGCGTTTAGTGATGTGAGGCTTGCGTGCAGCTGCTCGGCCATGGAAGCCCATTACATGAAGCTCCCGGCACACAGCTTTTTTTTTCCCTGGGGTTAATGCCAGAGGAAGTTCGGCATCCTGTAGTTATTGGGTTAACGGAGCGTTAGCAACATTTATGCTCTATGCGCCTCAGCACACGGTGACCCCGCTGTTACTTTACATGGTCTGCCGCTCTGTTGTTCCTAAATACTTCCACTTTGCAATAGTACCACTTACGTGTCTGTGAAGATTCTCAGTCATCCAGGTCACGGTTATCCCATTACTGTATCCCTTGGTTATTCCACTTAGAGTTGACCGTGGAATATCTAGCATGGAAGAAGTTTCACGACCTGACTTATTGCAATCCCATGATAGTACCATACTTGAATTCACTGTGTTCTTCACAACAACCCCATTCTTTCACAAACGCTTGTAAACATGACCGCATGGCTAGGGGCTTGATTCCATATTTCTGTGGCAATGGGCCTGAATGAAAGACCCAAATTAAATGATCAACAGGTGTGTCCCAGTATTTTTGTCCATATTTGTCCACGTGGTGTAGATTTATCTATAGCGATTTGTATTTACCTGTGCTTCACAAATAAGGATTTTTACCAAATATTACCAAGTATTTGTAGGTTGGGCCAGTTATTCCTGAATACCCTTGTCATCCCACATTTCCAGCAAACACTGCGTCTAAGACTGAAGTGAAACTTCATTGCCATGTTTGTAAAATGTTTGTTGCTACCTGATCTGTATACATCATCATCTTTGCAAAACAGTTTTGTGGAAAAAAGTAACATGAATTATGCTGCGTACAGCCTACCTGATCCATTCCTTCTAGGTCCAGTTCATGTGTAGGTGTACATGTGCGTTTGCGTGTGTCAGTCTCATCAACATCACGTCCGTGTTCCATACTCAGGCACGATTAGCCATCACACTAGACACATACTGTACCGGAGTCCGACTAACCATGCTCATGCCCACCTCTTCAAGCAGGCCCCAGTCCAGGTCATCATACTGTGCCCAGCAGAGATCATGCCAATCAAATGACCTGGACTTTGGGGGTTAAATGTGCTTGGGCACGGTACGGATCACCTAGAGTGACACCCCGTCACTGAAACCCCGAGAAAGACGTGTCTCTATCTATGACTCCCAAAATCCATAATTGGAAATTACTTTTTTTTATGAACAAATTGGTTTTCTTTTAGTGTAATTTTGCATCTTGAATCCCATGATGCATTGCAGTGGCTGTGAACCGGCTTGACACCCTCGCTAAACACTCGTATATAATAAATTGCAGAGATGGAAAGTCCAGGTCCAGAAAGTAAAACTCCAGACCAAGATTTTGTTCCAACCAACCAGTTAAGCGCTCAGTAACTGTGACACTTTAGAGTCAAGTAGTTGGTTGAAACGAAATCTTGGTCTGGATTCTTACTTTCCTGGACCTGAACGTTCCACCTCTGATGAACTGAGCTCTTTTGGTGATTTGGCAGGAGTGATTGTCACAGGTGTAAGATGACACACGTGCCTCAGGGATTTGCGTGTGACAGGACCCGCAGGCCAGTTCATGTACACCCATGCAGCCTGGAAGGGTGGGACCTCCCCTGGTCTGTTGAAAAGAACTATCCAGAAGTCACAAGATAAGCCTTCTGAAGCTCTGGCCTTAGTAAGGCTATCATCTCAGTAGTAGCCTCCGTGGGCTCTCTCCCTGCCGCGTGGGCACAGAGGTGCCTGCCATTGGGGCGGTGTGCCATTTGCACTTTCCCAGACTCTGCCCCCCCCCCCCCTTCCTCACGATGTTATCATCAGACTACAGGAATGAAATACGAACTGCATCCTCCCGGGACTTCCACATTCGCACTACCAGTCATGAAGTGGGGGGGGATGTTTTATTTTACGCTGTTTTTTTAAAACCCCATTCATCTTTATTACTTACTATAAAGGGCCTGGCAGCAGATCTCGCATCCTGTAATGGCACTACGCCGTAGCCCCCGGAATCAGCATGGGCCGCTCCACCATGCACAGAAGGCAAGCAGGGTCCTCGTAAACGGGACAGCTGACTATAGCCGATCTGCAGGCTGAAGCGTGACACGTCTCCTTGGAGCAGACACCTATTTATTGTTCTCTTTTTATTCCAGTCCAGTTTATAATCAGGATGATGAATCAGATATTGGTCCTTACCTTCAGAGCCTTGCATGGCCAAGCCCCGCAGTACATAATGGACCTGGTACCTTCCTATGTGGCTGGTCAAATTCTAAGGTCCTCTGATTAAAGACTTACTGCTGTTCCCCCGAAGACTTAAAACACGTGGTGGTCAGGCATTTCAAGTTGTCGCACCAGGATTATGGAATGATCTTGCTCCACTGTTGCGTCTTGCAGATTCTATTGAAGGTTTTAAAAGGCAGCTTAAAACTTACCTTTTTTTCTCAAGCTTTTGGTACAATGTGAGTCAATCCTGTGTAACCCTGTTTTGTTATGTGCTATCCGTTTTTAATAGGTTTCATACGTTTTTTGTTTTATGCATTTTAGTTTTGTACAGCGCTTTGTGACTGCTTTGCCTTGTGAAAGGCATTTAAAAAATAGTTTAGTTATGTACGTACCTTCTTACAAACATGTCGGCTTCACTTTTATTAAGTACATTTCACCCTGCCTTTAGCAGTTAATTGTTCTTTATTGGAATAATGGCCAGCAGCTGTTACTGTGTCTCCAAGCCGCAGTGACTTCTTCTACCACATCCCCGAAGGAGGGTGTGGAACGAGACCTTTTCAAAGGCGTAGATAACACCCTTCTCTTTCAGCGCAGCTGCTTTATTGCTGAGAGAAAAAAAAGAGCACTAAAATAAATCTAGTATTTTAATGCAAATGTTTCTCATTTTTAATGCTGTTTCTTTGTACTTGCCTGACTTTGCATAAAACAACGTGACCTTCATGTGCACCTGTTGACTTCGATTAAAGTTGCTCTCTTCTGCTAACAGCCATCGAAGCTGCTTCTGAATTCTTACCTGAAGGATGGCATCTCAGTCTGTGAGACCCTGGCAGGCTGAACCCTCAACATCGCTTCCACCTCACGTGGCAATCAAGATAACGACTCCAAATATTTAGCCACGCCCACCACAGCCCGTAAATCAATCATGTCAAACTTTATTTAGTGCATCTTTGCTAACTATGTGTTGATTAATTTCTAGAGCAGGGTATTTTTTTTCGTGAGACGGTTCAGATTACATACCTGATTCACAGGTACTACACCAGAGCTCTCCTTAATTACCATCAAGGGCAGGTCATTCAACACAACTGCAAGACTGTGTGACAGAATCCTGGATCCATTGTGACATTACTGTCAGCCCAGGGTCTAGATTTATTTGAAGTTTTGTTGGCTCAGGGTCAGGTAGCCCGAAGCAGGAAGGACAAGAGATCGTTATTTAAGACAGGTTTATGCAGCTGGAAGTTATTTTCTGAAAGAGCTTCACCAGATGGCGCCATTGTGCCAACTTTAAAATGTGTACCCTACTCTCTCCTCCAGTCACCTCCTAGGGCGTATGAGGCCTGTTCAGATTTGTTGTCTTTCTGTACATCAAAGGCTGCCATAACAGTGATCATATTGATTTGCTGTGTTGGTTTCTGCTGGTACAATTTTTGATAAGGTCTTATGGATACATTTATTACTTAAAAACGCCAATATAAAATGTTGTACCATAAATGATTGATGTTTTTGGCTGTCCCACACAGAGCCCTGACCTTAACCCCATCAATCTCCTTTGGGGTGAGCTAGAATGGAGATTGTGAACCTGGCCTTCACATCCCACACCTGTGTCCTGACCTCACAAGTGCTCTTCTTGGATGAAAATTCCAAAGACACACTCAATAATCTTGTGGAAAGCCTTCCCAAGAGAGTGGTAGCTGTTATAGCAGCAAGGGAGGGACCAATTCCATATTGATGGCTATGGATTTAGAACAGAATGTTATAAAAGTTCCTGCAGGTGTATTGACCAGGTGTCCTAATACTTTTGTTCATATACAGTAGTTTATATCATGCCTACTTGATGCCACAAGATAACTTGCATATTCTAACTTAATTCCTTCACTACTAATTACTCAATAAGCACTGGAAATTCTGTACTAAGACTTAATAGGTACAAACATTTCTATAATTAATGTACCTCCATTCATCCATTACTGTTAACTTCACATGGAAACATGGTATTGGACCCAAAATAACAGCCCATTCTGGCCCAGTGACTGGAAGGATGTCTTATATCACATACATTACTCACAACACAGCAGTGTTGACCAAACAGACTGTGTTTGTTAAACTCCTCTGTGTTTATCTCATACAGTGAGCCTGAACCAGCAACAACCTGATCCGGGGAACCAGAACTGGCTGAGACTTAGAGCCAGCAGTGAAGCTCAGACCCAGGAAACAAACACTTTGCCATTTTAAATGTTGCCCATTTTTAATTTTTTTTTTCCCCCCTACAATTGTCACTCTCACCCCATTAAACCTGTTCGGGGTTGAGCCGCCGAGGATGTGGGTTTAGATGCTGTGTTTGTGTGGATTTGCTTTAATGAGAATCCAGCTGCGACTGACGATGTAAAATTGTAATCCATGTTAATCGGCCTCGGTTTGGAAGCAAAACAAATCCTCAGCAGTGATCACGCCAGCTGGAGAGGGGTGGGGGGTAATTTTGGGCTGTGACTGTGCCGTTAGCCCTCCCTCAGCACCGTTAGCCTTCACTCACGTTAGTCCTCACTCATCACTGTTAGCCCTCACTCAGCACAGAGTGAGCCCTCAGGACCGTTAGTCCTCACTCATTGCCGTTAGAGCTCATTCAGCACCATTAAACCTCACTCGGTGCAGTTACTCCCAACTCATTGCAGTTAGCCCTCACTCAGCACCGTTAGCCCTCACTCAGTGTAGTTATTCCTAACTCAGTGCTGCTAGCACTCACTTAGCATCGTTAGCCCGCACTCAGGACCGTTAGTCCTCACTCATTGCCGTTAGAGCTCATTCAGCACCATTAAACCTCACTCAGTGCTGTTAGTCCTAACTCATCGCAGTTAGCCCTCACTTAGCACCTTTAGCCTTCACTTAGTACCTTTAGCCTTCACTTAGCACCGTTAGCCTTCACTTAGCACCGTTAGCCTTCACTCAGCACCTTTAGCCTTCACTTAGCACCTTTAGCCTTCACTTAGCACAGTTAGCCCTCACTCTGACAGGACCTAAAATCGATCTAAAATCGAACCTTGCGGTACCCCACTATGAATGCAGGCCCACTGTGACATTGTGCTTCTTAAAACTACTCGCTGCTTCCTATCTGTTAACCAGTTATCAATCCAGGTCGCTACGGTACCTAAAGTACCTGTCGCTTTGAGTTTAAGTAGGAGCCTCTTGTTAGCCTTCACTCAGCACCCTTA
>JAABNY020000024.1:271855-282360 GCA_015164015.2 Brevimyrus niger
CGTCTCCCGCTCTACATCAGCGAGCTCCACCTTATTTACGTCTCCCGCTCTACATCAGCGAGCTCCACCTTATTTACGTCTCCCGCTCTACATCAGCGAGCTCCACCTTATTTACTCCCCAAATTTCACCACCTTATCAGATTCTCCCATTTTCAATACTAAGTCCAAACCTGACACCCAGTGTATCGCCTGCTCTATTCACATACATGTCCAAATGCATAAAAGAGGATTCTGACTGTTGATTGTTTTACTGGAATTAATCACTTTCAAAGGACCCTTAAAACACTTAGAAAGAGCTTTCCACTATGGGACGGTTATTTGAATATTTTTTCAGTTCCTTATTGATATAGAAACAAGAAAGGCCACCATAACAATACAGACGCTCCTCTACTTAAGAACTTTCAACTTACGAACTTCCAGACATACGAAGGAAGAGGACTGTAAGTTCAAATTGTGTTTATTCGGCTCCCATTTCCTGTCCGCAACATCAATTTTTCTTCTGCGTGCCAATTCCACCTAGTACAACTTCTAGCTGCTAATCCTAGCATGCGTACTCCCAGTATCTTAGTACTTGCGTATACCCTTAAAATGATGTTGAATAACGACTTACGAATATTTCAAGTTAAAAATGGCTGCTCAGAATGTAACTCATTCGCAAGTACAGGAGCGTCTGTACTATGGTTAATAAAAATGTACTTTGCAGGTGTTACATTTAAGTGTGAAAAGGAATAAGAAAGTCTTCTGTGATCCTAAGACTGAGACACAGACCAAACATGTCATTCTGGGATCCGCAACGCAAAGGTTTTATAAATTTTACGACAGAGACACCTGGTGGTAACAAATATTATTGCAAGCCAAACTGTTCTGAATTTCCAAACTTCCCAAACTTGTCTGGGTTTCCAAAATGATTCATTTTAATTTAAAATATATTTTATAAACAAATATAACATTTATAAAACAAAACAGCATGCTTTTTAAAATGTCTCAAAATGTCTCAAATTCAAAAGACTCGCCTGCAGGTTTAATATACTTCCTGTGAAGTGTGTCACGTAGAGCAGGAGATTTCAACCTTATTTGCACTGCTGCCCAACTTTTAGCATGGCAGGTCAGTCACGAACATAGGTTTGAATTAAGTCAAGCATGCGGTTTGCTCTGTAATTTACACCAATGAATGTCAATCAGCAAAATTCATCGACATAAGTCATGTGAGATCTAGGAAAAGACAAGGCAACAGGTAACCAATATGCACACTGGACAGGGGTGTCAGTTACTTAAAGTTACGCCCTTAGTAAAATGAAAACAATGACCTGACACTGAAAGTTCCACTTTTGATGATGTTTTTTTTTTTTAAATAAACATCTATGTATTTAAACTAAAAACATGTGTTTGAAAGTTTTTTTGATTAGAAATAATTTTGATTTATCTATGGATTTTTAAAAATGTTTTATTTTGAAAGGACTGGGAGCGAGAGATTGGAATTGATATCTCGGAAGAGATTTGGCAGAGTGGCTTGGAGGATATTGATAAACAATCAGCTAACAGTAGATTATGCCTCATTCTGTTCAAGGTTCTAAATAGATTACACTTCTCTAAAAAGAGATTACATAGGATTTTCCCCAATATGTCACCTATTTGTAATAAGTGCAAATCACAGGGTGATGATTTAGCTCATAGTTTTTTTTTCTGAGATAAAATACAGGTTTTAAAGTGATTTTGGATGTCCTTGACGTAAAATTGGATTCATTATATTAGGACATTCCACTCTTACATGTTTTTTGAATAATGCTCAGCAGAAGCTGCTATTACTGTTCTGGAAAGAGGTTAATCCTCCTACTGCTAAATTATGGCTTGAGGAACTGATATCGACTCTGCACCTGGAACGAACCAGACATCTTTTAAAAGGCAACATTAGACAATTTCACAGGATTTGGGACCCTTTCTTCTGTTACCTTATGAGGAATTCTATTCCTTAAAGCAATGTACCGTAACCATAAAGTTGTTTTAATTGTCACTGTATTGTATACCTGCAGGCTGGGGAAGGGATGTCTATTTTATGTGTGTTCTGTTTTTTTGTTTTGTAAGTTTTTGTGTATATCAGAAAATTAATCCTGGAATTTGTAATTATTGCAAGATTATTCGGTGACTAAATAAAATTTATTTGACAATTATTTTATTTTTTTCACTTTCATATATATTTTGATATATATTTTGATAATTACACAGCCCAGTGTTGTGCCCTGCAGTGTTTGGAACAGGCTTCAGGGCCCCCTGTAACCCTGACCAGGATAAA
Source organism: Brevimyrus niger (assembly GCA_015164015.2). Classification (NCBI taxonomy): domain Eukaryota; kingdom Metazoa; phylum Chordata; class Actinopteri; order Osteoglossiformes; family Mormyridae; genus Brevimyrus; species Brevimyrus niger. Next base: position 274,146 of record JAABNY020000024.1, read on the forward strand.
TGGTTAGTAGATGGATAGATGGTATGTGAGTACAGGTATACGTTAAACTGAACAAATTTACTCAGTGGTATCAGTTTTGCTTATACAGTTTATAGAGTATATTAATAGAGTTTCGCTTCTGGGAACCGAATTAGCTGGCAGGGGGGGGGTGGTTACTGAGGCGGAGGGGACTCAGTGTATATCACAATATTGCAATGGGCACATATGCAATAGTTACACTGCCAAAGTATGCAATGTAAGAAAGATTATAATTTTACAATAATAAAGATTTCATCAAATAAGACTAACACTTTAGGATGCTGTTTCACAACTAAACATAACTAAAAAAAATAACTTACCCATATGATAAAATGATTTGGTCTAATAAAGGACTACAGCGTTCGTCAGGTATATGTAAAAGCAGAAACAAAGAGTGAGTCATACATATCAATGTATACATACATATGCAGCTAACTTATATGAGCTTAAAGAAAGACAAAATACAGGTGTATAAACTACAATAATAATAATCCTTTTAATTTAAAGATAAGTAAGTAAAAGCCATGTATGTAATCAAAGTGTGAAGTCTTGTCATGCTTGCGGGGGCACGGGCGGGAAAGCAGGAAGGAATCAGAAACTAGGGATTTTTTTAGCAGGAAGACAGGCAGGAACACAACCAAGAACAGAAGTAGTAACATGACCGTACTGGGGAAACATACTCTAATGTGGGTTTGGATGGGTGGGTGGAAATCAGCGATTATGCCAGAGTCCAGGACATCCTTTGTGGGCATCCAGTAGCGTTCCTCCGGACCAAACCCCTTGCAATCCACCAGATATTGAAGAACTCCCGCTCGACGGCGGAAGTCCAGGAGGGCACAAACTTGGTATACCCTTGAGCTGTCCTTTAAAGTGCGAGGTGGTGGAACAGCCGCAGTATCAGATGGGGGCACCGGGCTGTACCACACTGGTTTCAGGGGCGAAACACAGAAGGTTGGACAGATGCGGTACATGTTCGGAAGCTAAATGTAGAAAGAATTTGGACCCAATTGCCGCATAATCTTGAAAGGGCTGATAAAGTGAGCTGACAACTTACAACATGAGGGGAGCTTGAGGTTGCGGGTGGAGAGCTACACCGGTTGGCCCTCGCGGTAAGTAGGGGCCGAATGTCTGTCTGCGCGGACTTTCTGCCAATTAACCTGGTTGGAGAGCAAGCTGGGTTTGTTGCCAGACCTCCTTACATCTTTAAAACCAGCACTCCACTTGATGCATGTCGCTGACCATAGCGTCCCACGGGAAGAGGTGTGGCTGATGCCTTAGGACACACTGGAAGAGAGAGAGGTTGGTGACCGGGTTTACACAGGTGTTTTTTGCAAATTCAGCCCAGATGAGGTGAGTGGCCCACTTGGAGGGATTGTCTCTACATAGCAGTCATAATGCCATGGACACTTCTTGATTTGTCCGTTCAGTCATCCCATTGGACTGGGGATGGTATGCTGACGTTAGGCTGAGGGTGATATTAAATTTGTTACAAAAGGCTTAGAATACCAGGGACATGAACTGAGCGCCACGGTCGGATACCACATCATCCAAGATGCTGTAGTAATGGAAAGCACACATTACCAAGATATCAGCCTGGTCCAAGGCGTTAGGGAGCTTAGGGAGTGCGAGTAAGCGGCACATCTTCAAGATCCACCACTGTGAGGATGACAGTGTTACCTTTGGATAACGGGACATCGGTGATGAAATCCAGGGCCAGATGTGGCCAGGAACAAGACAGGACAGGAAGGGGCTGCGGCAATCTGACAGGACGTTGATGAGACGACTTCAACTGAGCACACTCAGGACATGAAGCCACGTACGTCTCCACCTCCATTCTCCACCCTGGCCACCAGTATCATCAAGCAACCAACTAACTACCGAGTTGCAGAGACCCCCAGGTGTCCAGAACTTCTGGAGGTGTGTACCCAATGTATAATGGCAGAGCGGTGTTGGTCAGGCACATACAACTTACCCGGGGGGCATCCAGCGGGAGGAGGATTGCGCTCATTGGCAGCTTGGATGGTCTCGTCGGGTGACCAGGTTATAGTGGCAGTGAAGCAAGTGGGTGTCAGAATGAGTTTGGTTTTGTCCACACCCTCTGGGGGGGGTCAAACAGTCGGAAGAGTGTGCCAGCCTTGGTGTTCTTACCAGGTCAGTAGGTGACTTGGAAATTGAACCAAACAAAGAACATGGTCCTGTGCCTGTCGGGGGTTCAACCTCTTGGAATTCTGGAGGTACTCCAAGTTGCTGTTGTCTGAAGACCAGGAACGTGTGTTGAGCCCCTTCCAGCCAGTGCCTCCACTCCTCGAGAGCAAGTTTGATAGCAAGGAGCTCTCGATCCCCTGCATTGTAGTTGCACTCAGCTGGAGAGAGTTTCCTAGAGAAATAGGCACAGGGGTGTCGGCGACCAGTTACTGGATGTCTCTGGAGGAGGACAGCTCCCACTCCTACTTCGGAGGCATCCACCTCCACTTTGAAGGGGAATTCTGGATGTGTTTGATGGAGGATGGGAGCAGAGCAGAAGGCGCATTTCAGTTCCTGGAGGGCAGTCATAGCCTCCGGAGTCCACAGGAGATGGGTCTTGCCTCTACGCATGAGGAAAGTAAGAAGTGACGCCACCTAGGCTAAAGTTCCTAATGAATCTATGGTAGAAGTTGTCGAACCCCAGGAACCACCGAAGCTCCTTTATGCTGCATGGTTGGAGTCACTCTTTAATAGCAGTCACCTTTCCGTCATGCATGCCCACCATGCCTGACTGAATGAGGTAGCCTATGAATTTCACCTGAGTCCGGGGAAACTCATTTTCCCTCCTTTGTGTATAAATGATGCTCTCGCAGCCACTGCAGGACCAGGCGGACATGTCCAATATGCTGAGGACAGGAAGGAGAGTAAACCAGGATATCGTCGATATAGACCACCACAGATCGGTTAATCATGTCTTTGAAGACAGTATACATGGATGCCTGAAATATGGATGGACTATTAGCTAGCCCATATGGCATCACCTAATATTCATATTGTCCCGTGTTGGTAATGGAGGTCTTCCATTCCTCCCCTTGCTGAATCCAGACCAGATTCTAGGTGCTGCATAGGTCTAACTTTGTGAATACCTTTGCCTCGCGGAGCTGTTCCAATGCTTTGGCGATCAAGGACGATGGTTCTCAATGCATAACAGTAATGGTGTTGAGTGCCTGGCAATCAATACATGGGTGTAATCCCCCATCCTTCTTTCATCCTTCTAGGAGATTTACTAAACACATCAGTGAAATCTGCGTATTCGGCCAGGATGACAGATAGGCCCTCTGGTTCTGGACTCTTAACCAATGATGCACAGCAAGTTAAGGAAAGCCATCAGGAGAAACAAGGGGCAGAAATCTCACCCTTAGACCAGTCAATGTGGGGGTTATGTTCTTATAACCATGGGTGGCCAAGGATTATGGGATCCTTAGTATTGGGAAGCACCAGTAAATCAATGGTCTCCATGTGGAGGACCCCCACTCTCAAGGTAAAAGATCCCGTGCAATGGGTGACCCTCCCTCCACGGGTGAACAGATCAGGTTCGGAAAGCGTGTTCTGGTTCCCCGCAATACAGGCAGAGTCCGTGTGCTGTGCGACGGCACCTCACGGCCGTGGAGAAGGGAGAGCACCCAAGTTGCATTGGTTCTGTGCAATCCTCTGTGAATGAACAAGTCACAGGCATCGCTTCAAGGCTGTTTTGTTGGTGATGGCGCTCCCTTACGGTGTTGTCTAGAGTGACTGACAACCAAATATAATTCTTGAAAGAAGGTGTTGCACCACGGTGTAGGGGAACCGTCCACTGGCCCAATGGCGGAATCCAATTGGACAGCCGAAGTCTTAAAATGCGTGTGTATCCTTCTGAGCGCTCCTGTAAAATTACTTACCCGTTTTAGGTAAGGACCAAATCACATGACTCCAAATTAATTAATAATCTTTATGGCAATTTTTGTCATGGCATTTCAGTTTAGATTACTCCTGGGCTGTTCCTTCTATTGCTGAACTCCCAATAATCCCGGACGATGGGGCATACTGGATTCACCTCGGCCGATAAGGCGATCCATAGCTCTGCTATGTAGGTTTGGAAGTTGGGAAATCACTACAATATAATAGCCTAGATACCTGTCAGGCCCCGGCGGCCCATAACGCCCCAGAGGCTCAGCTGACACTTGTCAAATCTGAGCTAGTGAGGGCCACAGAGGTTAAGCCGGTCTTTTATCGTAACCCAGCGTGTGCACACCTCAGAGGCTGAGCCGGTCTTTTACCATAACCCAGCGTGTGCACACCTCAGAGGCTGAGCCGGTATTCACCGTAACTTAACTTGGGCAGCCGCATCGGGTCTCGGAGAAACGGGGTCGAGTCAGAGGCTGCAAGAGAGTAGAATAGCCCCAGTCCCTGAGGAATATGCAGAGGTTTAGCAAAGTCAGACAGCCAAGAAGTAATCAAAACATGTGGGAGCTCTGACTACAGAGTGACTCCCCATGCTACTCTGGAGCTCTTCCTTAAGTATCCCAAACCAAGTGATAGACTGTACTAAAGGTTGTGATTGAATATTTTATGACCTGCTTTGATCTTGTATGTGTGTCCTGGAGAACTACTGATCTTATCGATTCTCAGACCTTCAGCCACTCAAATTGTTTTAGTGGGAATGTGCCAATTTCCTTTGTTTTACCGGATGATAAGATCTTCCACTTTGGTGGGTTTAGTCTTACATTTTATATTTCTCTTATGTGCAAACATAAGGTTGAGAGTATTGTGCCCGCTGTACTGTGACCATTTAAACGAGACCAAACATGGGTGTATGTATTATACCTCCTGTATTAGTGTGTGTTAGTGAGTGTATGATGCACCTGTGTCTTGATGTAGTTAGGCCTTGCCACTGGAATTCGGCTGCAGGGTTCTGGCTGCCCGGTGAGGGTGAGGTGTCCCATTTGATGCAGTGATTAGGGTCCAGACTTGTCGGAGCCAGTGGAACCTTGCTTCAGGACACTGGATAGAGTATTATAGGCTTGCCAGAGGTCAGACCGACAGGGCCTGCAAGACCTCCAGCTCATTTTGGATCTCTGAGCTCAGGGTGTGGCGGTACATTATCCAGACACAGTTCTCTGTCCAGCGCAGACCTGTAGCAATGGTACAGAACTTGAGGGAGAATTCTGCAACAGACCTTGTACCTTATTTAAGGTCGAACACTCACCCAGGCTTTGTCCCATAGCATGGTGATTGTAGAACACTGATCGCCATTTGGAAGTCTTGCACTGAATCCAAAAGAGGGGTGTCATCGGTCCATAAGGCAGTGGCCCAATAGCGTGCTTGTCTGGTTAACAATGAAATGAAGCGAACGCATGCAGCATTATCCACAAAACAGTCAAGATGTTCTTTGAAGAACAGCCCACACTGCATTAAATATGCCCTACAGTGATCCAGGTTGCTATCATACTTCTCCGGCATAGTCACCGGAACGGGAACAGAAACCCTTAGGGGAGGAAGTGAGCAGATTGATCAAGGAGGTTTGTCCCTCTCAGTTGGGATACCAGGCAAGTCCATCTGATCTACCAGCTGTTGGAGTTGCTGGGTGTCTGCGGGGTCCATGCTTTCTTGGTAAGTTATTCTGTATAACCAGAAGGTAGACAGGAGGCAGACCCTGAATTGCAGGAGAACAGGAGCTTTATTAGATAGCCGAGTGCAGACAAAGCCAAGTTGGAACACCAAAGTCATAGTCGGGATGGAAGCAGGAGGTTGAAAGCCGGGGAAGAAAGTCCCACAGGTAGGCACGGGACGAGACGACGAAGAAGGAGGAACGATGGCGATGCATTTGGAATGCAGTACAGGGCAGGTGAGACAGGCAGGCAGGATACAGCAGGCAAGACAAGCAGGAAAGACAATACAGAATAATGCTCGGTAATCCCCCTAAACATGGTAATAACATTTCGCAATGTTTGCGAGGAATCATCCCCTGTAAGAAATGGAGCTAACAAGAGGAAATATATAAAGTTTTACATGCAGAAGATAGAAAAGATCACAGGAAAATCCGTAAGATATACTTCTTCTAGGGTAACCTGCAATACTACTTAAAGGAATCTGCATGCATATATCCACACTGAACACTCAGATAAGACATACAATGTGGAACCTTTAAACACAAACTCAACACACATGAAGCATTTTGAGGCATGCATGCAAATAATGATATTTGCTGAAGAGCCTCCAAGTGCTAGTCTAGTGCCTTTCAACTGTGGCCCTGTACACTACTTACCCAAAACGTTTATTAATAGCAGTGCTTTTCGTGTATCTGTTGAACCACAGCTCTGTTTCCTGTAAATGTCTATGTGAACGATACTTCCTGATAAGTGAAATGACTCAATACTGCGGGACCAGGAGTGCCAATTTACATATTAATGGTGTTTACTGAAGGGTGATGAACTGGCCTTGCTCAACCTGAAGCTCGGGAAATTTTCCATACCTTAGTTTTATGAGTTATTTCTGAGGTGTTATGGACAGGGGCATGTTGCGGGTGGGAAAAGTTGAGGATGATCCACTTACCGCTGAGACAACAAAGGGGGTTAAAGAACACACTGGGGTAAACTACAAAACAAAAGGACCACGAGGGGTCAGAACTAGATAGGGGAAAACGTCTGGCAGGACCATACATATACCACCCAAAGGTATATGGCAACCGTGAGAACAGGACTAACAGGCAGGATACAACACACAATAATTAACACACAGTATCTTCTCACTGTGGCCAACTGAGGGAAAGAACACAGGCAGGCACTAAAAAACAGACAACTGGGCTAACGAGGGGGCAGGTGTGACATATGATGCAAAAACAACCAATTAGCAGAGACAATAGGCACGACAATAATCAAGTACTGGCACAGGAAAATGGGCAACAAGTGAAACAAATAACAAAGACGATCACTGAACTAAAACGTGTAACAGACAAACAAACAAAGGAAACAAACAAACAATCGGACACTAAGAAACTAAAACAAAGTAGAATAATTACAAAATCATGAAGGCACAAAACACAGGTTTTTTTACATTGACGATTTGGCTCCAGACATGAGGCAATTCAGTTCACCTTGGTTGTTTTAGATGAAGGGATACTGACTAGAGATGGAAGGACTTTGTGTTACTTCAGTTTTTGATCAAAGCTAGAGATGGGCCTGGTCCCTCATTGGAAACACCGGAGATCACATTGCCTTGGGATACAGAGCAGAGCAGCAGCTGGAAACGAGGACTTAATTATGCATGTGTGTTTTTTTATTTTAATTTTGGGTCTGCAGTTCACAAAATATAAATAAAAGTGTCATCTTTATTCAAACAAAACACAACCCACAGTTTTTAAAGTGTTTTAAAATATTTAAATAAAAGGCAATAGGACTGTTATTTTTCTACTCTGACAATTTAGATTCCTTACCTGGCTACAGACAATGTAGTTCATCTGCCAGTTGATCCCCTCCTTTGATGGCATTGGCGTATGCAGTTCAGCAGCACACCTTCTGTCCTCTAATGTGTCCTCATTTATGTCCAACACACATCCATTAGAATGCCACAAAGAATGCTGCAACCTTCTGAGTAGTGTTCCACCTGAAACGCATTTTCAGCAATCCAAATGGCCTTTCAATTACAGTACGTGCCTAATCCTGATAATGGACTTGAAAGATTTGTTCTTTACTTTGCATCTGTTGTTTTTCTTTTGGTGTTACAATAAAACAGTACTGAGGAATATAAATAAAATCAACATCTCCAATAGCTCCTATTTAAGCCACTTAGAATAAAACTCCAGACCTCGCAGCTGGTGAGTTAAGTCTTCTCTCTTATTCAAGCAATACAGCATAGTGCTCCAGCCACACTCTGGTGCAAGCACACCACACCCAAAAAGCAGCAAGTTAATATACTATAACATCAATTTCGCTAAAAGGACTTCTAAGTCCTGACTGGTCACAAAATACCAGCAAACCAAGCTCAAACGTTCAAGAAACATAATTCTCCACCTGTATTGGTCTACCTTGGCATCGGGGTGTTCACCTCTCACCCAGCATTTGCCCCCTTTGCTCGATACTCACATGATACACTAGTTTCCCATCTCCCTTTGGCCTTGCACGCTGCAGGGAAACTTGTAGGCTCCCAGTGTATAGGGACAGGAAGTGGCCAGAAACCTGGAAGACTTCTAGCCTGA
>JAABNY020000024.1:307866-320311 GCA_015164015.2 Brevimyrus niger
AGGATTCGATCCGGAGTCCAGAACGGATTAAGTTATTTACCATAATAAAAATAATAAATATTTGAATATCATTGTAGTGTTATGTGAAGCAGGACGAACGATGTTGGAACAGGTTTCACAGCGAAACTAACAGGTCTTATTAAACTGGAAGAACAAAGGCTGAAGATAAATAGGATTTCGAGGGATCCAAAACACGATGACGGGAACAAGGGAAAGCACTGAGAACATGGGGGAACAATGTCAATAGGGAATACAGGATTGAGAAGCACCTATATACAAGACTGACGAGGGAGCTAATGAGAGGCAGCTGGAGTGATCAACACGTGGGCAGGCGTGAGAGTTAGGGCAAACGCTTGACAGGTGTAGCTCATTAGGGTTATGCCAGGGAGGGAACAGGAGGGTCAGATGGTGTAACATGCAGTCTATTTAGCAATTTCTTGCTCTCTGTGATGAAGGCCACTGCTCAGAATTCAACCAATGATGTTTTACTTACAAGGTCACACCATAAGCTGTCAGCACTTCTGCTGGCTTCTTTCCCAATCCTTACATCACTCAATCTTGCAGAAACTTCCCGTTGTGATTGTCTGAACACATGTGAGTCAGTATATCATGGTAATACAACTAACATTTGTGCATATTTTCCAACACCTTGAGTTGAGTGATTAGAAACACCCAGCTATGTGTGAAATATTGTAACCCTTCATGCAATATTACACAGCTCAATAAAACACCCTCAAGAGTCTTTAAAAACTATAGTTCACTTCCTCTGCCCAGAATCAACTGAAGAGTTTGTGAACTTGTAGCGGTTTCCCCTTGGTTCGATTTGCTTTTGCGCAGAGAAAAATCCAAGCAAAGCAGCAATGTAACACTACGGACCGGTCACGGCGGGGCATGGTGCAGGCGGCGAAAAAGGAGGCAAAAATCCACTGGCAGCTCCAACACAACACAAGGGGTTTATTCCAATAATTTGACTGTGCAATATTAAACTGTGCAATATTTTGACTTGCAAATTTTTACTTTGAGCACTATTTACTCTGCACGAGATTTACCTCTGTGCTGAATAGTAGTTCTCTGTGTAGTTCTGTTCCCTGTGTAGTTCTGTTCTCTGTGTAGTTCTGTGTTGTAGGCCTGCTGTGTATATTGTGTGTAGCCTGTAGTATTTCTGCTTGCTTTGCACATCGAGCCAGGAGAAACGCAATTTCGTTCTACCATGCACTCTCAAACTGTGTGGTACGAATGACAATAAAGTTTACTTGGACTTTGACTTATTGGAAAAATAAAGCATAGAAACAGACACACAGAGTTCACCTAAAGAACCACTTACAGTACATTCCAACACAATAACGCACTGGATACAGGCTGGAATTTAATGTAGGATCGCACATGCACATATCACAGGGCTCAAATTCCAGTTGGCCCAAGACAAGGCCGAGCCTGGTATGAGAGGCACCAAAGGGGAGTTACATACATAAACCCACACACCTACTGACAAGCAGAGTGGACCCCAAAGGCAGGAGTCCCTCGACTTGGCACACAACCCCCTCCCCAGACATCCTGCCTTGCATACCACTCACCAAACTGACCAACACCATAAAGAAAGTTTCACCTAAGTTTGGCTGTTGTATACCCTGTATATTGATTTACTCAGGACTACTAGTCTCAATATACAGATTATGTTTGTATGTGTCCTTAGATAATCTTAGTGTTTTGTGTGCCACCCTTATAACCATGTCCACGGAGTATCACCTATTTTACCCCTTTTTTCACTTGAACACATATAAATTTGGATAAATAAATATGTATAGCTGCCACTGCATATATATTTTCATGGTTATACCACAAAAATCTGGAAAATTACATCGCTTAACTTTCAGAGAATCTTCTTTCTTTGTTCAAAGCCCCCCCCCCCCCTTTTTCTTCTCCTGCATTCCTTTGGGCCCCTCATCTGATCTCGGCACCATAGCAAGCTCTCTTTATTTCTACCATGTTATATTAAAAAAAACTGAATTAAGGTGTACATTATCCCTTCTAAAGAAGATCAACTGGAATAACCCACACCAACCAAGATATGTTGTATCTGGATATGCAACTTATGTTGATATTTCCACAAACTCATGGCCACGCCTATCCATGGATTTAGATGTGCTGTTTGTAATATGAATATTTGATATAATGTCTGCACAAAGTGTAACATCTGTTGAGGTGCAACCTAAAACACCCGTATCATATACTGATGTGAATCAGTCACATACCTAAAATAATAAATTGTTTAATCACTCAATACAGATGGTATGAGGTGTGAATTAATGAAGCTCGTATGTCATGTTTGGTGTCAAACTGATGGATAATTACCCCTGATCCCAAATCTGGTCAGTGATTACGATGAAAGTGGATGTATCAAAAGTTATAAAGGCTTAATAAACATCATCAGTAAAGAGAGAATCAGGCGATAAATCCCAAAAGGACTGATACAGACCCCCTTCCGAAAGCCCAAGAAATGGTTGGCCAGCCATTGGCCCAGGAGTCGAATTTCTGGTCATCCCTATTCATGAACTTTATACCATAAAACCCTGGAACCTCAGGAACAAAAGGGGGCTGAAAGATCATTGGGGGCTGAAAGATCATCGGTGCTGGAAAATCATCAAGGCAGAGAGAAAGATCATCAAGGAGCAGAGAAAAGCACAGCAGCCCAAAGAGAAGCCTACAAGAAGCCCTCCAGCGAAGGTCCAGCTGAACAGAGAACAGCAACCAAGACAAAGCTTCACCAGGACAGAGAATCCAAGGGGCTTCACTCCACTGCTCCAGACGCCGCACCTTCCTAAAGTGCCATCATCCCAGCATCCCATCACCTCTGCAACCAACTGCCAAGGCCCCCCACCCCACTCTGCAAAGTAAAACCAACTTCCTCTTATTATAACAACTTAAACTGTTCTGTTAACATGCTATAAGACTTTAGGGTGTTTCCACAAACTGCTTGCCTTGCAGAACAGTATTTCCCTTTTAAGGTTACTCATTTAAATTCAGTCATTGCATTTCCATAACTACATGGAACATGGAAATTACATAATAACATATTGTCTGTATTCTTGTTGTTCTATTCCGTTACATGGAACATGGAAATTACATAATAACATATTGTCTGTATTCTTGTTGTTCTATTCCGTTAGATTGTGTTGTTGTGTGTGTTAGGTGTAATGTCTGTCTTATGTTAGTTGTAGTGTTAGGAATAAATGCATGTCTCTTACACAACTTCAGCCTCTGTCCATAGAGTGCTCACAATAGTCCCTGCCTCTGTGCGATCTTGCTACACGCTCTGAAGTCTCAAACTCTCCTGAAACATCGCAAGACTCTCTCATCGGCCATGAGGGGAGCTTCGCTACCAATCGTTTATATTACCAGGTGACGCAGCTCGGTGGATGAGCCTTCTAACCCAGGTTACTAAGTGATACTGGTAATTAGCGAATCCCATTTAAGTCCCACATTAACGGACTCACGGGGATACTGCAATCGAGTTTGAAACAGCCGACCATTCGGCATAACAATTGGTTAATAATCAGCATTAAATAATAGTTAATTAAACTTTGATTAATTCAAAGATATTAGTGGAGATATTAAAATTTACTTGAGCTAATAATTTGTACATTAAATACACATACTGAACTGGGTGTGGAAGAAGCAGGAGTGAAACATGAAACAATAAGAGAGGCTGCAGGACAACAAGCAATCAGGTAGAACAATCAACAATCATGAGGCCAAAGGAAATAGGAATCAGGTCAACCAAATAAACTTAAACAAGGAACTAAGAGACTAAAAGGGAAACTAGGAGACAAAATCTAATGCTAAGAATATAACACAAAGACAATTGATACATAAACCACAAAGGCACAAAGAAAAAACCAAAACGGAACACGAACCGCAAACTCGGAACAAGTAAGACAAAACCAAAACAAACAGGACCCAAGTGGAATATTCTAAACATGAGGAAAACAAGGAAATCAATGAACACTAATGACAGGAGACTGGTCAAGTGTAGGGTGTCCCATGTCACCCCTAGCCGAGAAGGGATGGACTCAGAGGACAACCCCCTCTGGGGAACTTGGACAGAGACACATTGGACCTGACCCTGGACCCCATTGTCTAATCACTCCTGTCCTAAGCTCTGGGGTGGAAAACTAAATAAGCTGGGGTCAGTAAAAGGGGAAGGTCTGTTCTCCATCCCCCAAAGGGAGGACATGGACACGTTGGCCTAGCTGCTCCAACCTAGTACCTATATTACCTCCCTTCTCTAGCTCTGCTGTTCTCTTGGGGCCCTCCTGTTCCACGGGCTCCTAGGTGTTCTCTAGTCACTGTCCCACAGACTTTTCATAGCCCCCCACTAACTAAATTTAATTAACCAGAAAACAGTCTTAGTTACATACTCATGTCATGATAATTAATCATTAATGAATCATGGCACATGTTTTACCTCAAGCAGACACTATATGTTACTAAATATGTTAATTCAGTAAAACTTTGTGAAGTACTGAAGTGCCTTAAATGCCACGGGGGAGGCTAAGGCCCAGGACCCACTGGCTGCGTGGCATGTAAGTTGCGACTGTGGCTACTAAGCCCTGTCTGTCTAAATTGAGTTTACTTTCGATAATGGCCATCAGTAATAGAAATAACTGCAAAATGCAAATGAATTAGAGTAATGCAGTGTAATGTGTTATTTCTGTATATGGTTATATAGAGGAGTGACTGTAGAAGCAGAAGGTCAGGGACGTATGGAATGGGGACGAGGGAGATCACCAGCTTCCAGGGGAAAGGAAGGGGTACAGCTGAGGGGAATATACAATGAGCAAATGACCAGTTTTTTCATCAGGTTTGACTCAAGCCCCCTCACCCCCAGTGGTCCCCCTACTGCTCCTCAGTAAAAACTCTAGGACACTCTCACTTCCCCCACAGCCCACCACCAGATTGTGCAACAGACACCACTTTGCTCCACCCATGTCCCTTCTACCCCCAACCCCCTTCTGACACCCTTTACTTCAGACTCCGCCACATCCCCTCGCTCAACCAGACTGGAATAGACATCTCAGCCAGCCAGGAGAGAAGAGAGCTGGAGAGGCTCAACCAGGGAAAGGCTGCTGGACCAGATGGCATCAGCCCTCATGTGCTGAAGGCTTGTGTCTGCCAGCCATGTGAAGAACTTCAGCACTTCTTCAACCTGAGCCTGTACCTCCGGAGGGTCCCAGTGCTATGGGCAATATCCTTCCTGGTTCCAGCCCTCGTGTACCTCAGACCACTTAATAACCACCGCTCATCCCAAGAACCTCTGCAGTTTGCATACAAGCCCTGTGTAAGTGTGAAGCACGCAATCAAATATCTACTGGAGAAGGGAGACTCCTCCCTGGACAGACCCAACAGCAGTACATATAATGTTCTTTGACTTCTCCAGTGCCTTCAGTACCGTCAAGCCCGGACTGCTTAGGGTTAAACTGGAGGACATGCAGTTGGAGACTTCCCTGGTCACATTGTTTGGTGGCTATCTGACAGGCAGGCCACAGTGTGTGTGACTTCAGGGCTGTGTGTCTGACCATCTGATAAGTAACGTCAGGGCCCCCTAGGGCACTGTGCAATCTCCCTCTCAGACTTTAGGTACTGCACTGAGTCATGTTATCTGCAGGAATGACACGCCCATAGTTGGATGTGTGGAGGGTAGACGGGAAGATGAATACAGGAACCCGGTTGACGTCTTTATGAGATGGTGTGAGGACAATCACCTACAGCTGAGCAAGAGGAAGACAAAAGAGATGGTGGTGGACTTCAGCACGAATAAGTCCTCGTCCTGTTACGTGGGACAGATGTGGAAATTGTGACATCATACAGGTACCTCGGTGTCCAACTGGACAATAAACTGGAATCGTCCACCTACACTGATGCTGTCTACCAGAAGGGCCTAGAATGGCTTTATTTCCTGAGGAGGCTCAGGTCCTTCAATGTATGCAAAAAGATGCTCCAGATGTTTTATCAATCTGTTGTTGTGAGCACCATCTTCTCTGATGTGGTGTGCTGGGGTGCAGACATCAAAGCAAAGGAAGCTAGCAGAATGAACCAAGTCATTAAGAAGACAGAGTCTGTTGTTGGCTTGTCACTCTGCAAGAGGTGGTCTGGGACAGAATACTGGTGAAATTACTGGTAATTATGAACAATGGCTATCCCCCCCCCCCCCTACCCCCCATAAAACACTTGAGAAGTTCAAGAGTAGCTTCAGTAGCCGACTCAATTGACCCTGCTGCAGTAAGGAACCATAGAGGAAATCATTCCTGCCCAGTGCCAATAGACTCTAACACAACTGTCCATGACAGACCTGTGATGACGACTGGACTAGTTATGCACTGCAAAAAATCTAAATCTCACAAAGCTAATTTTTCATGTTTTAAGTGAAAACATCTTGTCACTTTTAATTCAAGACACCCAAAAAGCAAAACTTCCTTGAGCTAAAAAGACTAGTTTTCAGACAGCATGCCTTGGATTTCTTGAATAGTGAGATTGTTTTTAAAAAATCTTATTTCACGTGGAATTTGAAATAAAACAAGATTTTTTGCAAAAGATAAAATATCTTGTTTTAAGAACATGCCATATTGCACTGCAAAAACTGAAATCTAAGAAAGTAAAAAAAAAACTTTTTGGCATTAAAGATAAATAGTCTTATGAAATACATTGCAGTAGAAGTATAAATCTTAATTTAAGAAAATTGATCTTCATCTGGCTAGGCAAGTAAAAATAAACTAATTTTAAGCGAGATTTTACTAGAAACAAGTGACAGATATAAAGCTCAAATATTGGTGCATATTTAATTAGATTGCTATTTTTAACACTAATGTGCCACTAAAATTTCTTATTTCAAGAATCTTAAAAAAAGATTATTTTAGATTTTTTGTGTTTATGTGTCTGTCAGTTTTTGAAAATGCTATTAAGAAAAATTGCTGTGGACATAAACACTAAAAAGTATTCAAATTCCGATTTATTTTGTACTGTCAAAAACAATTGCAAATGTTGTATCAACAACAAACTCATTCAGCATTTGTATTCACAGAACTTTATGGATGTAGCACAATCACTTCTATTTCACAAACCAGGGGGAAATCTAGACTATATGCAAAATTAATGTGACTCAATAAAGATTTATTTTAAGAGCCACAAATATGTTACAAATGACGCAGCACCAAATCATTTATCTCCGCTGAAGTTACATTTCGTACCTCTGATATAACAGCAGAAATACTGAGTATAAAGTGGATGACAAATGTCTCTTTTAACCGCAGCTTTCAGTTGAATCCGAAAAACTATAAATTCCACACCAAAACAGTGAATCACAGGAAATTACAAAACGCGCGCTGAACCATTGCGCAGCAGTGCTTTGACTTTGTGACGCATTAACGTTAAGACCCATGCACAATCAGCACGCCCAAGGGAAGTTAGGAGACGAAGGCACTTCCTCCCACCAGTTTATCACCATGGATGGTCCCGACGAGGTTGTGATTTCCACTCTAACAGGTTAGTTGTGGCGTCCACGAACCCGGAGGGGCGGGGCTCAGCAGGTGTTACGAGTTACCCCTCGTCAACACCTGCACAAAAAGGACTGAATCATTCACACTAGTGCGAAGTACTGAGCCAATGTTTCCGTTGTGCCTTGCCGAGCGTTCTCTTGTCTCTTGTCTGCCCTCTCGCCCATTGTTTACCTTCCTGCCTTCGTTTCAGCGCGTCTTGTCTCCATCTCCTCTCCCTAGCCCAGCTCCCGTTCCTGAGCCCTTAGCCCCGTTCCGCCCTGTCTCCAGCCCGTCGTCATTCCCTGGTCTCCCGTCTCTGTCTCTCCGTCTCGGACTGACTTCCTGGATATCGACCCCCTCGCCTGCCTCACGACCACGACGTTCGATTACCCTTTTAAGTACCTTTGCCTCGCCTTTCAGGCTTCCCATTAAAACCCTCTTCCCTCGCATACCTGGGTCCGCTCCTCTGTCTGGCTGCGTCACATTAGTAATGTCTAAAATCACTTAATTTTTTCTTAAGGTCATTCTTCAGTGCTTCTAAAAAGAGAACTGCTTAACATTAACCTTGTTTGTCTAGTTTTAAGACTCAACAGTATTTTTAGTGACTAGATTTAAGTTCAAATAGGCCTATTGTAGTTTTAATGCAGTTTTCACTAATTTATGTACTATTCAATTCTTATAAAAAGCTAAGATGCCAAGTTTTAAGAATTTGTGTCTAGTTTTAAGATGCAGTAGCATTTATTATTGACTAGATATTAATGCTACTTTCAATGCTTTTTAATGCTTACCAAGTCAATTTTCACTAGTTCCATTGGCAGATTTTTCTCACTAATTACACGCAAACAAGTCTTGAATTGATCAATTGGTTCTTATTTTTGAAAGCCAGTTTTTTGCAGTGGGTCAATTGGCTTTATAAGGATCACACAAATAGGATGGTACTGGATGTGATACCTTGTGTATTTGCAGTATCCTGCAACTCAGATTCCTGGATATCCTAAATTGCATCTTTGCACCAGCATCACCTTGTCTATTGCAGTATCCTATTTCTGTTATCGTATTGTCTTGTAACTTTATTGTTTCGATTTAAATATACCTGGCCGCTATAACAGCTGTCTGTCTCTCTATCTGTCTGTCTTATCATCAATATCAATCATGTCATTTTAAATAATGTTCACTATGGATGCCATCTAGGGAAATAAGAGCATTTTCAAAATCAGTTTTATCAATTGCCAACGATAAGTTAATTTTCATGATCTTGAAAATGAACTTTTCATGGTCTTTCAGTATGTCATCACCTACTCGTCTGATCCTCAGGTGTGCCACACCCCCTCGCTACCTCGTGTGGAATCCCTGTGTTACCAGCTGTTTCTCATTGTTATTAATTAGTCCTGTGGATTTAAGTTTGCGTTAAAGTCAATGACATCAGTCTTGCATATTTCTTCATGGTCCTGATTGTATTCTTCCTTAATAAATACATTTCCCCGGCTCCTTGGACTCCTGTTTCCCTGCTCCGTACCCCTCAAGTTCTGACATAATGTCAAATTTACATTGTATGTATGTATAACTTATATATGTGTGTCTAATTTATGTATATATGTATAATTTATATATAATGTACATATGTCCATCCATTCATTTTCTTCCGCTTATCTGAGGCCGAGTCGCGGGGACAGCAGTCTCAGCAGGAAACCCAGACTTTCCACTCTTCGACCACTTCCTCCAGCTCCTCTAGGGAAATCCAACAGTAAGAGTTCAGTCCCAAAACGGCAGCTGGCAGGAGGAAGTGACGTCACAGGCACCCATCAAGGCAGGTAGCGGCAGCTGCCAGTTCTGTCCGTCGCTAGTGGCGGGTAACAGTGGCAGGTGCCGTTCGAATACAGTACCTGCCGGGGTACAGAGACAGCCACCGGCGCTCGTGGATGTAAACCCGAGATGCTGTGCATGGCTACGATAAACTAGAATACGGAAATAAATTGAGGACTTGTCTAATGATCATACTTGAGGAAACAATAGTTGTGCGCAAAATAACTTTAGTGGCGCTAAACAGTGGAAGGAGCCGTTTGGGTGCAGTGCCTGCCGGTAGTGGCAGGTGCCGTTCAGATACAATAGAGAGGCAACTACCCGCTACTAATGGAAGTAAACCAGAGATTATGTGCATCGGCTGGGATAAGCTGGCATACGGAAATAAATCGAGGACTTCTTTGATCGCTGTATGACTATATATGCGTGATGTCATTGTTGTTGATTGCAAAACTCTTCATTGTCAAATTTGAGAAGACAATGATTGTACAATCTCTAAGAGAGAGCCCAGCCACCCTGCGGAGGAAACTCATTTTAGCCGCTTGTATTCGCGATCTTGTTCTTTCGGTCACTACCCACAGCTCGTGACCATCGGTGAGGGAAGGAACGTAGATCAACATCATGCCAGAGCCCACATCAGTGCTATCCAATCTATGCATATTCCCCTGCTCCACCTCCCCTGTCCCCCTACGTCCCGCATGTTCTGGTAAAGCCACCACTTTCTTTTCATTTACACGTGTCCACACATTGTGTGAATGTCAATAAGAGTTGAATGGAATCTATTTCAGGAATGCTTTAATGTGTCTCTGTACATAATCTCCTTTGTTGTTGTTTTGCTGTTTACGCACTGCTTTATTATACTGTACTGTCTGTATTGTAAAGTATCCTTAAGTGTGAGGTGCTACATAAATAAAGCTTACTATTATTGTAAAACAGAAGGCATTAATTAAACCTATAAATTTTATTTTCATCAAACCAAACAGTGCAGTTTTATCTTTGGTTCTGTGGATTTTAACATGACAAAGTCTTTCTAAACATGAACTCTATTTATCTATGTTTATAATGGTGCCTAGCATCAGAGGTGGACATTTCAGGTCCAGAAAGTAGAAATCCAAACCAGGATTTGTTTCAACCAACCTGTTGACTATAAAGAGTCAGAATCACATTATACTGAACTGGTTCTTTGAAACAAAATCCGGGTTTGGATTTTTACTTTCTGGACCTGAACTGTCCACCTCCGCATCGCATCATGTGACAAAGGCACCAATGCTAAACGCGTCCAGTCATTATGGACGGAATAAGATATAGAAAGTCCTGCAGGGACTCAGGCTGGGTCACTTAGTCACTGCTTGGTCAATAAAAGCACAAACTGCCAGTAACTGCATGACCATGATACTCGTAGGTTACGCGCTTCACGTACAGTCAGTAGTTTGACTGAATGACAATAATCACTACTTCTAATAATAATAATACTCATATTACTGTTTTTAGTGCTTGGGAAACACATTTATCCAAATCACAACGTTGTGTCTGTATTCATACAGCCTGATGTTGCTCCTGAATTGTAATCTCATGTATGATGCTTAATACTTAAACAAGGATTCTATGCGATTTAAACAGCCCTTTGTTTGACAGTCTGAGCCATTGCCTTGCTGGGTGTATTATTGGTTACATTGCGAGTCAGGATCCCAGATGCAGTATGGGAGGAAACACAAATGAATACTTATTTTAAACATAAGCAAAAGAGTAGATAGTATTTCAGCAATGATGCAGTAAAATACATAAAAATGTGGAAACCCAAACATTATTTAAAAAAATCACTGATGGCTGGCAGGAGTAATAATATCAACATTTCAAATAAAGAAAATTCAAAGCAGACCAACACATTCTACATCAAGTAAGGATCATAAAACTGCTGAACACCCTCTCAGTAAAAAACTACAGTGATGTGAAAGTGAAAGGATGTGCTCCTCTGCTTTTCTGGTAGATAAACAGAATGATATCTCTAACCGCAGATAACAAAATACAACGCACCTTTCAAAATGTGCTTAACAAACACGATCTAAGCCATAACGTAGAAGCCTTCTGGGGAACAAGTAATTGCAGCCTTACTGAGAAGCTGGCGGCTAAACACTGCTAATCAAATGCATTTCATTGTTTGATCATTATAAAGTGTGCCCACTTCTATTTAAGCAGAACTTCTGGCAGTTTGCTGGTCTGGAGCATTCAAGTTTGTGTCAAGACCATGCTAAGGAGAAAACATCAGCAATGATCTTAAAACGGCAACTGTTTCTGTTCATCTATCTGGGATGGATTAAATAGTGAAAAAGATTAGTTAAAATAAAGAATATTCTACATGAAGACAGTCGCCTGTCTTCCCAGAAATGGACATCAGAAAAGTTTCAACCAAAGGTCGGACTATAATTCTCAGCAATAAATTAGCACGTTAGGCATTTGAGTTCATTACTCTAAGTATAAAGTAAGTGTAATGAAAAGGTAGCCAGGGAAAGTCTGTACTGTCCAAAAAAATCCTCTTAATTCTGTAATATTCTATAGGAAAATGTGAGGCCATTTGTCTGGCAGCTAAAACTGGGCTGAAATTGGCCCATGGACCAAGAACGTGATCACAAACAAATAGTATATGAAATGAGTTTTGGTTCTGGAATGGCGAAGTCATGGTTCAGACTCAAGCCCCCTGGGATGCTGAAGCTAGACTTTAAGGGAGCTGTGCCAGTAGGAATTCCCTGAAACACCAATGAGCTGAAGCTGAAAGGAAGATGGACCAATGTTCCCAGTTTTTAGCATCTGTCCACACGAAGCCGATGTGTTCCCTATCCGATCATTTTTTTTCCTCGTTCTAAAAAATAACACGGCGTCGTCTCGAGAAATATCTGCGTACGCACAAAACCACTGAAAACGGTGTAGTATATATGCCAGACCAGTATGGGGTTGTCTTCCGTGGTGGATCTAAGAGCATGTGGCATATGGTGTTGTCCATTGTCGCTTGTTGCTCATAACAGTTGCATAGAAGCAATTGATTTTGCTGTAATAAAGCTAGTAGGCTTTGTAGCCACACAAACACAATCATGTAGTCCGCCATTATTGTTGTTGCT
>JAABNY020000024.1:335055-349593 GCA_015164015.2 Brevimyrus niger
ATAGTGGGGGTCACGAGTCACTGGCACGGTTATTTTGGGGGTCGTGAGCTGAAAAGTTTGGGAACCCCTGGTCTAAATGACATTCTCCCAGAAACATTGGGGTTGTCAACATGCATTTTGGAAAATTCCACTCTGGCTTTTTTATGTTTTTCTGTCAATAGTGGAGCCCTCTTGGGTCTTCATCCATAGAGTCCATTATTGTTCAGAATGCAACGAATGGTGCGTACTGTGATGTACCTTGACCTTAGAGCTCCGCTTCAATGGATGTGGATGGTTTCCTTGGCTCGTTGTCTATCATTCACACTATCCTTCTGATAAACCTGGGGTTGCATTTCCTCTTGCATCCATGTCCTGGGAGGTTGGCTACAGTCCCATGAACCTTATATTTTTAAATAATATTGCCAACTGTGGTCACAGGAGCATGAAGCCGCTTGGAAATTCGTCCACGTCTGAAGGACTCACATGGCGCTCTCAGGAGATTGACACAGGACTCATGCATGCCCACACCAGACTAACACAGGATTCACACAGAACTCACATGACATTCACACAGGGTTCACAAAGGACTCACACAGGATTCATATGGGGCTCACAGAGGATTCATATGGGGCTCACAGTATAAGCTGTGCACTGTCATGTCGACGTCGGGTTCCCAGAACCTGTTCCCTCCACTGGACGAAGCGGCCCAGAACCTCTCCGGCACCACCCTCTGTGTTGATTAGGTTCTGCTGGGTCCAGATCTCCAGCCCGACCAGGATGACACGGATGTTCAGAGGCATATACATCTGCAATCAGGAGAGAGCTCAGCATTCAGCCGGAATTTATAGATACTGTAATGCTGTATACAAAAGCCAGATCCCTGTCAAGCTGCCCATGGGAGCAGCACTTACACTGTCCACATAGCTGGAGAGCTGGACCATTTCATCCCGTACAGCCGTCTGGTTCCTGGCCATGTACGTAAACTGGGGGGGGTTTGTTATGGTTAGGGATGTTTTATTCACACTTTTTAAACAGTTCAAAGCAGATTCCCACAATATTTGCATGTAATTTACAGGAGAATGTCAGAAATAATGTCTGTATACTAGTGCACCAGTGACAATGCAATAAGGTTAGTGTGACACTGTGGCCATCGTGCCCTAAAAGCTTATTGTCAAGTGCTTGACAACAACATGATTTGAACAGTCAATGAGATTTTATTCACCCTCTCGTTGTCAACCACGACAAACAGCTCCACAAAATGAGTCTGGTGGAGCACTGCTCTCTTACTCTGTAAATAGAAAGCACACAGTCAAGCAAACAATGTCCCTCACACACACACACACACACACACACACACACACACACACACACACACACACACACATTCACTGAGTCACTCACCCTGTGCGCACGGCTGATGGGCTGTGCCTGCGTTGCGTTGGCGTGGCCATGCTCAGGGTGTGGCGTTCCACACATCAGTGGTACATCTTGAAGTCTGTACACCAAGTGCTGGAAGCTGCTGGAGTTGCTCAGGGGTTCCATCCCATAGCTGCTGTTGTCCACATGCAGAACACCCCTGGGGATGTGAGGAAAATATATATTACCCTTTATATTAACTAATGGTTTTGGAAGAGAGTTGTAGAAGAAGCAGGAGAGACACTAGTAGACTCTTTTCTGGGGTGGATGAAGTTTAATTTGTGATGGATGGGGGTGGAGAATCTGACCCTGAGCCCAACATGAAGACATGATCCAGTGGCACTAACTGCAGAAAACCCTGACTACTCACTGACCTCCTTAAAGTGCCCTAACCTTCCCTGGAAGGTTGTCCCGGCCTCCTCACCTCAGGCCAGAGCAGATGCTAAGGGCCACAGCAGAGCCTGGAGCGTCTTCCACATAGCCCTGGTAGTGACAGTGGTGCTGCAAGGGAAAAATGGACAATGAGGTCAAACATCTCGCTGTGGAATACTAAGCCAGGCATAGTATTCTTACACCAATGGAGCATCTGGCCACACGTCAATAATGAGGCTAATTAGTATGGTTAATAAAACACAGTATTAATCAGCATCTACATATAAAATACTCAGAGAAAAAGGGTTCCTGTTACTGGTCTGCCACTTAAGTGACGCAGCGTTTCCTCTGCTTCCTCCTGAGCAGCTCCCCGTGAGCCACACCATGGTAGTGATGGGCAAATGAAGCTTCATGAACTATTTGCTGTATTTTTTGACCCCACTAGATGGTGCTCTTGGCTTGCTTTGGGGCATGCTTTGAGCCCTATTTTGAACAGACAGCACCATCTAGTGGAGTCAAAAAATACAGCAAATGGCTCACAAGTATCATTTTGCTCTTCACTACACCATGGCCGATGCCACTGTTTCACGTTAGCGTTCACATATACAGTTGCTGCCTTTCATGCACACATTGTATCATATGACTAGCTTGTGGTGTACAGGCCCCACACAATGCAGTATTGACCCCCCACTCAGCAGGGCTTTTAAAGTGTAACTCTCACTATATTTATTTATTTCCCAGAAACCCCTGCCACTCCCAGCTTCTGAAACATATCCACTTTCCACCATAACTCCAGCAGAAGACAGCTCACATAGTGCCTACATCATTCATAAAAACAGACAGGTGAAAGAGCTGTTACATTACATTAAGGAGGTACTGTAGCTGCAGAAGGAACATGTGAGAAGAACAAACTATTATAACAATTAAAAACTCTAATGCTTTACATAAACTACGCCATCACAGTATATTCATAGCGCATTCATAGAACATTCAATGCACCTTCATAATGCATTCACAGAACATTCATATGCAGCATGTACGTATACCTGTAATTATATGGTTATAATGTTTATCACATAATGTTTATTAATGTATATTAATGATGTTAAACTACATCAGGATGAAAGGAGAAGGTATACTTACATGCTGATTATGAATGCTCTGTGAATGCATTATGTATGCATTATGAAGGTGCATTGAATGTTCTATGAATGCATTACATTAAAAAGGCATTAAGAGGGTGCAATTGATGTAAAGTGAAATGCAAAGTGTGTGTCATTGTGTCGCCCCCGGCTGGAAGACCCAAGCGACACAGGTTAACAGACAACTAACTATAAGGCTGTGAGTGTGGTGCACTGGGGATGGAAAGAGGATGCATCTCCCACCACAGGTCAAACCGCAAGCCCCAGTGTAAACAAGCAGAGCGAGATCAGCTGCAGGGATTCAGGCAAACTGTACAGTGCCAGCATTTCAGGGGGTCTTTGATAAACTGCATTGGCAGTCAGTGTTTACTGTTCATCTATTACAAAATCACAATTAACAGACTGTAATGAAAAAACGAATAGGCAAAATCAGTGCGGTTAGTCAGGTCACATTCATACACAGTGATATGGCGTTGCTCAAATCCAAGCCTGATTCTCATCAGTGTAATCACCCCCACACCCTACCCACCTCACCATGACAGCTAAACCACCCCTCCCCACTAAACCCAGCAGTGCTGACAAAATAATAGCAGAAATAAATATTTACGCTAGATCAACATCACTTATGTGGAAACAGAAGCCTACTCTGTGTCTCAAGGCTTGCTTTGTCTTCACCTGTGGTGGGTGGTTTACTGCCACAAAACCAGGTACAAGAAGGTACAAGCCTTGCCCTTTCATCTCAGTCTATGCCACAGTTTACGTTTCTACACTTTCCTGTTTTCCCCCAATGTCCCGGATCCCATGGTTTTGTTGCTTCCTTTGCACACCCTCTGAAGTCACCATCAAACCACTGAATCACAATTAGCGAATCGCTTCTTATCATATGACCTTCACCCGCCCCCTGCGTATTCTTGGCGTTAATCTGCATTGTGTTGTGATTCATTATCTTACCGTTCCATTGTTTTACTTTTTACCCGCCCAGATAGCTAAAGGCTGCTCTGGATATTTCTATAGAAAGCATTACAATATGCCGGGACGGTTCTAGCTATTCATAAAAGCACAGCAACAATAAAATGAGATTGGTCAAAAAGCACTGAAAAGCCCTTATCGGCGGTGTTCAGGGAAGATCTGTTACATAAATCGGTTAAAAGTAAAGAAAGCCTGTATCAGCAGGATTCACACATTGTAATCTCCAGTGTTTAATGGCTCCCATAGTTTAGTGTATCTCGTGAGGCACCCATTTGTAACCGGGAGCATTCATGTCTGAATGGAAGCTCTTGACCGTTTCCGGAACATTCTGTCTATGAATGACACACCTGTTAGTACTCGGGAAAAAACACAGGAGCCAGTCTTATAAGAGGGACCTGAACGTCTAATTATTTATTGTCTAATTAAGCGTCCAATCAATGTCCAAAAATATAACTTGTCTGCTAACATGATCTGCTCCCATTGGTTCCTGGGCTCAACCATGTTGCCTCACAATGATGAAGCACTTTCCCAAATATGACAAAGACTGCTTTTTCCCTGTTCACTGATACCTCAGCAAAAATTGCTTGAGACGGTTTCCTTAGGAACAAAGACCCAGTTCAGGCTGGTTTGGAGCCATGGAGACTCAGGTTTCCAGGGAAACAGAGCAGGATAAAGTTCCATAGTGCTGCCCTGCTTAGATGGACTGAAATGTTAGTAGCACCTGGGAATGCTGGCTGCAGCTGTCCTATAACCAATGCTTACAACTGCTCTGAATTACATCTGCCATGAATCACCTGTCATCTCCACTTAACACTCTATGTGGTCCTAACCAGTTTTTACTGAAATAAGTCATCAATCACATTAACGAAATACTCACTGCTATCACATGTTTTATAAAAACTCTGTCTCACAGAGCACGACGGGTAGCAATCTGCAAACAGACTATTAGCTACAGGTAGATACATATTAAATGTGTTAAGGCCAAATCTTCACCTGCATCGGAGGCCTTTCTGTCACCACGGTGCCGTCTCTGGCGTATGTATACATGGTGAAGTCCTCAGGAACAAGAAATCTGCAAGAAGACACGTGATTGGTGACCACAAAAAAAATATCACGTGTGTAACGCTTTTAGAGAGCTTCTCTACCACAGAAATGAGCACAGTCAGCCTTGCTGAACAAACTGGTATCAGGAAGGAGTAAATATAAGTGAGGCACCAAATAATGAAATTTCTGGCCTATGCCAATAGCTGATTATTTCAAACGCTGACAACGATACCGATTGTTTAGGAGGTTCTGCTTAAATGTGTTTAAATGGACACCCCATCTAAATAAATTTAAAAATAAATTACATTCCAAAAATATAAAAAAGTATTTATTTCATGGTAAGAAGACACCAACTTTGGCATTCAAACAGTCTCAGAACACTATTTTGTAACTGTATTTATCTTATACAACATATATGATCAAGTGTAATAAACTCCATAATTTTCCAAGTAATATATTTTGATTTCACGCTATCTGCACTGAATTGTCTTTTGCTAAAATAATTCCACAGCCATTTTTATAACCGTCTAATACGTGGGTGTAAAAAGCAATATGGGTCACCATTTTGAAGGGAATTATCGGCGGTAAATACTGGCTAATTTTTAACCATGTTGATGTATCAACCAATACTGATAGTTGGCTGATACAATTGGTGGGACTCTAGCAAAAACCATCTTGTCTCCTCATTCAGGAGCTGAAGACACCAGCTACTAAACACACTCTTGTACAGATGATGGCCATCTGCATTGAATGCACTGCGTTATAATGAGCCAAGTGGTAGCCGGTAATATACTGGGTGTAGTGTGTGTTGTGTGGGCAGTGTCGGAGAATATACGAGTACAGGACTGGCCTTAAGGTAAAGCCCTTCACCTTAATGTGCTGCAGGGTCATAAAGCCTTAAAAGTTACAGTACACAAAGTCATCATCCGTATGCTTTATTTTTCCCAAGATAGCTTTGACAAGCAGTATGTGCAGACCGCTTTATCGAATGTGCTTTCTGTTGTTGCTTAGGGAAAATTAAAACTTAAAATATGTATATATATATATTTTTTTAGTTTTAATTTTATAATATATATATTATTTTACTGTACATCCACAAAATGACTTCAGCAAAATGGACTGAAACACTGTTGCCAAAATACCCTTAACTGTTTTTTCCATTACCCCACCCACACCAATAAAAGAAACGTACTCATTTTTCTCCAGGACCACGACGCGGTCCTTCCCCTGGATGCTGAGGATGTATGACACCTATAAGAGAGAAGCTGACCTGAACACGGGGAAGATACAGGCAATACAATCGTGGCTGCTGACACCCGACCTAAGCTACAGAATCCTGTCACCATAGCAACATCTCCAAGAAGCACCCCACCTTAACCCGGGGCAGACGATAGATACAGCAGGCCCAAAAGGGTCACGTGACCCTTTTAAGACAACTTTTAGAAATGCCTCATAAATAAATATGCTGTCATATCATGCCAGTGAAATTGAACTAGCGGACCGGATTTGGAGAGAAGCAAAATGACCTTCACCAGAATACCCCTGGAAATTTGGGGATTCTATTTTCTCCTCATTGCAGCTATTACACTGCCCCCCCCCCCCCCCAGGCTGTTTTACGTGGCTGTAAACAAGACCTAAAACCTTTAGATATCAGCTGCCATCATTCTGTTTTCCATCTAGATGGAAGCATATTGTGCATAAAGTGCCACCCCCCCAACCAATAAAACACCACTCAGTGCAGGAAGACTGCAGCGGCGGAGGAGATGTGTGTGTGTGTGTGTGTGTGTGTGTGTGTGTGTGTGGGGGGGGGGGTTAAGTTAATACTATTTAAGGTCTGCAAAGAAATGGCCTAATCTGTCTAACCGGACCATCTGTCTGGAGTTTGGCAGCCAATCTCAGGCTAAGATTCCTCTGATATTGACTAATGCGTTTTTTCCCCCTCTGAGGAAATTCTGCATAAAGGCCCCGGACTCCATTTGGACATTTTGGCCCCAAAACCCTTATCAGGCACATCAAGAAAGTCTATCCTAGTCTAGCCAGGGGTAGTGGTTTACAAACCTGCTTTGAGGCTGCCTCGTCCACATCTCGCCTCTGCCTCTCCACCTTCCTGGGGACGGTCACTTCGTACCCAGTCACCTGGGAGGTTGGCTGGCAGCTGGAGGCTAAAAGCAAAAGTGACCAAAGTTTGTGTTTAAAGGTGACAGAAACTCGTAAAGCCATCATAATTGTAAAAGGAGTCCGGCATTGTAACTTTTCCCATGCTTTTTGGAAATAGAGAAGGGATACAAGATAAGTGTATTTTTGATGGGGATGACAGCAGCAGAACATTACAGTCATGGCGGTGCTTGAAATTCAGTGCGAGAAGCTGAGCAGGGACAAAAAAAGCCCTAAAACGGAGCCCAGATTCGAAGTGGCAGGAAAATATAATGTCCGGTAAGGCGAAGAAAGTTCGTGCAACAACTAGCAAGGCGGTGCGCTAAGATCAGACCAGCCAACGGCGTTGATCCCCATATAGTCTCTGAGGCATCCTTCCAGCTGGCGCTCCGGAGAGGAACCATGGCAGCAAAGCCTTGAACTGGGTGCATCAGTTCATTATAAATGCGCGGTTACATTAGGCTATGAATGTTAAAAAGAGATCAACGGGACACACAGCACGACTACGTCAAGTCCCGTAAAACATCGGTAAAGCTACAGAAGGAGACTTGCCGCCTGCAGGGACTTACGATACCTCATCACTAAGGAATGTTTTAAAAGCACTTTACGTTTGAATCGGTTCCCGTTATTGACAGTCAGCGTACAAAAAGCCAGAGAAAGGCGAATGTAATATATTCCTACACACAGTCCTTTATACGGCGAATAAAGGAAAACCCAAGGAGTGGGGAAAGGGGGCGCTTTGGATGGGAATCGAACTCCGATTCCCGGATCTGCGACTGCATGTATAGTAATGGGCCGACATCCAGTCCGTCTCGTCCATACTTTCCGCAATCCTGAACTGGTAACTGGCAGTGGGAAACGGATGCATGACTAAGCACAGTAAAAAAAATACACACCAGACAAAAAGACATCGAAACACTTCATCATGCTCTGAACAAAATGGTAACACAAATTACTCAATTAAAGCCACAACTGTGACAGGAGAACAAGACGACCCGGTAAAAGATCAAAGTTTATGTGAAATAAATATGTTATTTGGCAGAGAATACACTTTTACTGAGGAAACTGGTACATCTACGATTCATGATAAATCTGACATAATAGAAGAGTCTTGAGTGGTCAGGAAACTGGCTTGGGACCAAAGGGCTGCATTTTCAAAACCTTAAAAGGTTTTTGCTATTGTACCCAAAAGTGAGTTTCTAGGCAAAAATTGTCCTCAAAAGTGCGCTTGCTAGAAATCCAATCAGCAAAATAAAAGCGAAAACAAACGAATGACATGTTTATATATTCTAACAGTGAATAATTAGGTTTGTACATCGTATCCACGGCTGGTTTTCAAGCAGTAATAAAGCATATGTACTGTCCAGTTCCTGGAGTCCCTCTCCCCGCAGATGGCAGCTGTGACCCGCAGCCCAGCCGGCTTCCCTAAACCTGCGTATTTGAGGGCACCACACAATAAATGGATTAAATAAATGGACACTACTAGCCTACATCAGGTGGTTTCTTATGGGGACGGCAATTCGCGCTCTAGTCCGATCAAGAAACCAGCGCAAAGTTGCATAAGCTACCCAAAGCGTGCATACGCTTTTTTCCCCCACAAAAATCGTCCCGCTATGAATCCAACTCAAAGTGATCCTTAGGAAAAACAACGGTATACAGTCTGCGAGAAGTTAACTGAGTTCATGAAGGGTGGCGTGTTCTTATGTAGGACATGGACTGGTGGAAAGAATGACAAGTTCACCATGTTCTCAGTGCGTATTACAGATCCGCAGCTTTGTACAATACGATGTGGGAGCGGGGCTTTGCCCTGGTCGAGCTTACGTACACACAACGAGTCCCACTTCAACACAACCTAAAGAAATAACGTAACAAAGCACTGCGTACTTACTCCCACCCCAGAAGATAAGACCACACAGCAGAGTCCAAATACCAGTGACTCGCACGTAGGCTGGGAGGGACTCAGTCCCCATGGCTGTGTGTTGAAGGGCAGACTCTGATTTTCCGTAATGTCGCTCCCCAGTATGATCGCCTTTTCTTCATAACCGGTCACGCATATATGTCGTCTTAATAGCGGCGACACGCAGTTTATAGCTGCCCCGATTTCGTGCTCAGTCGCCTAATCGGATCGCGAACTATTCGTTTAGAGTCTTTAGGACAGGATACCCATCGGAGTTCCCATCGACGGAGCGCACGGCGCATGCGTCAGCAAACAACCCCCCCGGGAACCGTTAACTGTTTGTCTGCCCCCCTCCCCTTTCAAGCTGTATTTAACGATGCACCTATGCTCCTACTGTAAAGTAAGATTGTGATCGCGATGATAGGTGTCCGTTATGTTTAACGGTAAGTCATATATGGATGAATTCCATAAAGCGGCGATTTGTTAATGCATCTATCTGAATCCATTTACAATTGAGCGTGTCCAACATGTGAAAATGAACATGAGTTTAAAAGGATGCGTTTGGTTGATCTGGCGTCTTTGGTGTTACGTGATATTATCAGATCTAGCCCTGGCAATGTCCCAGTGTCAATAAGGCATTTGCGTATAATTAGGCCTAATTATTGCTTAATTGTGCTTTTATCTAAAATGTACTTTGAAACAGCAGAAAGTCGTATAGAGATAATAGTATACTAGGCCTAGCTTTTCTCAGTCCTAGTCAACTGTGAGGTCTGTGTGACTTTTCGGTCCAGCTGTGATATTAACTGGGCATAATTGAGATATTTCAAATCATCTGGCACAATAGGCCTTAATCGCCTAAAATGTGGTATTGCACTTCGTAGTAGTAGTATATGTTAGTAGTAGTAGTACATGTTACCGTTATATTATATATTATGGAACAAAACTCCACAGGCTTACCTTACATTTTGTAATGAAGATAGATTTGAATGCGCGTAACTGAAAATACAGCCACCGGCTCATATAAATACGGCTCGCTGCTCCTTTAAATTCGCAGATCTCGAAGCACTACTACTTCGAGACAGGTGGTCTTTCTGTTTATTTATGTTTGTTCCACCATAAGCGCTCCAGAGTCAACTAATGAAGAGGCTGATGAGTTGGTCATTTACTATACCGGATACGCAGGTGATGGCCAAGGGGTTCCAGAGATGTTAAAAAAGCTGCCTTATAGCATTCAAGTAACATGTCAAATAATGTACTGTATGTTTTTAAAACACGTAAATATAATTGTATATAGATTTACAATATACAATATTTAATATTTATTTTGCTTGATTAGATAATGTAATGAAAAGATACTTTTTACCAATCAGAGCGATTCCAAAGATGGAATATATTCACGGTATTTTACAGTGCTTTTCCTTTGCTGTTCATTATTATTTGTAAATATTATCCAACTTAATTCAAATAAAAATACACGTTTAAAAGAGCATATACTGACACAACGCGTTTTTCTCGGTAGTCCTTTAATGTAAAAGAGCATTTATGACAGCTAGAGTCCTGAGACTGCTGCTAAATGTAGTAACATGTTTATGATAACCAACAAGCCCTAGATCTTACTTAAAGAATTAGAAACATCGACGTAGGCCTACATTACGGAAGAGGATTAGGGCCACGTGAAATGAAATCCAAAGAATTCTGAGAAAAAAAGACAGAATTCTGAGAAAAAAAGTCATTACATTATATGACATTAGAGTCAGAGACTGGCTGCAGACCTCAGGTCACATGCAATACGCTGAGTTTTGGGGCAAAAGTAAAAATGGAGATGTCAGTGTTAGTGTAAAATGACAGACTGGCAGCATTCCTGCAAATTCGTGGAGTTTCAGAAGAAGCCATTGCATATTTGGAAGAGCAAAAGATAGGTGAAAAAGTACATCTTGGTTTTATCGTGCCAGCAGGTCTAACATTAGCAATAGCATTTGTAGCAAGCACCGTTTGCAAAAGTGGGTTTCTACTGGTCAAGTGACTGTAGACACCAATGCTGAGGTGAATTGAACAGGTGACATTCATTCATGGGATGTCTGACAACCAGTTATTTAAAATTAGGTGTATTTCATGTGACCTGAGGTCTGCAGCCACCCTGACTCTAACGTTAGGAGTTCTGACTTTTTTTTCTCAGAATTCTCTGAAATTTATTTCACGTGGCCCTAATCCTGTTTCGTACTATATGGTCTCGGATGAGGAACTGTTTTTATGTCTGAGTTCAGCGAAGTGCCTTTAATTCACCTCTGCCTCCGTGTACTGCCCTCTAGTGGATAGCAATATTAATTCAGCTATTTGTCGCACCATAAAGGTTGTATAAAAGTTATTAAATTAAACATTAGTGTTAAATAAAAGGACAAGAGTGTACTGAAGGATCCGTTAGCATATTTTTAAGTTCCAATGAAAGCATGTGTATTTGATAAAAAAAAACTGTTTTGCTGCTGATTTGTTTAGAGCTGCAAACTACTGAAAGACTAGCAGGAATCCTATTAAATGACACATTAAATGGGTAAATTCTTTATTGGGCTTTGAAATGGAACACAAGAGCTACCCATATGAAAAACACATGAAAGACAATATCAGAGCAGAAAAATTATCCATTTCGAAACTCATGTGCACTGTGTATTTTAAGAGCATGAAAAGCCAACCCCCCCCCCCACACACACACACACACACACACACGAGGACTTCTGTAACCTCTTGGTCATGATACCACATCCCCTGAACAAAACTCCACTTACTGTACAAAACTGTATAAAAGTAAAACATGCGCTATGCATTGTGTGTGTTTGTGCAGGGGTGTCACAATGCAAAAAGGTTCTAAACTAAAAGCTAATTAAAAGGCACGATCTACGTGCACAGCACTGTGATGCGCGTTTCCAGAAATCAGGATGTGAAACCAGCTGAAATGTTGATCAAGCAGGGACCTTCATTTCCTGTAACAAAAAAGCATGAACACATAGGGTAACAAACCAGGGTCAGCTCATGGTCACTTCCACCAGGTCCGACAGACCCTGCTTACCATTCTGTGACAGAGCCTGTGGTTCTCCACGGGGAAGGCAGGAGGTTACCTCTTCAAGGAGCTGCTGCCAGAGGTGGTCCGGCCCAGAAGGTTTAGCCACCCCACCTGCAAGAGATTTCAGGGAAGTGTGGGAAAGCGGAACCAGGGCCCACCCCAAGTTAGAGTTACTGTGACCTGGAAGTGGGCGACGCTAAATCAGTCTAGACCAGGGGGATGTTCCACAAAGCAGGATTTCTCAATTTGCTGGGTTAACTTAAGGTAGCAGTCATGATTGCTCCTTGCCTAAACTATTATTGGACAATCATCACTTTTCACTTAGGGCAGCATCGTGGCACAGTGGTCAGTGCTGCTGCCTCACAGCAAGAAGGTCCTGAATTCAGTCCCGTGTTTTTTCTGTGTGGAGTTTGCAAGCCCTTCCCTTGTTTGCATGGGTTTCCTCCCACAGTCCAAAAGCATTACAGACAGGTGGATTGGCAAGTCTAAATTGGCCCTTTGAGGGTCTGTGCCTTGTGGTGTGTTGGCGACTGCCCAGGGTGGTTCCCACATGCATCTCTTGTTCCCGGGATGGGCTCCATGACCCCAGTTTGAATTAAGCGGTAATGGACGGATGAACTTTGAGCTTAAAGGGCCAGTTCACCCAAAAACTGAAAAAGATGTTTTAGAGGCTTTATTGCTATCTATCAAGGTTGTTCTGCTGGGAGTGGCCTAGTTTTGGAGAAATAATTGGATTCTTTCTGACGGTGATTAAAAAGCGCCAGAAAAAATGCATTTGAAAGAAATGCAACAGCAATGTTTCTTACCAGAAATCATGACCCATTTATTGAAGATAATCCTGACTTCTTAGTAAGCTATTTAATGTAGGAACTGTTTCGTTCTACCAAACTCCACACACCGATGGTACAGTATCACTGCGCAGAAGATACGAGCAGCCCGGCACTGTCCTCTCCGCAGTGATACGACTGGTGCGTGGAGTTCGGAATATGCTAGGCGAACTCCCACCTAAAGGATATGGTAGATCTTAAGTGCCTCCCCTCCCCCCTGTTGTGAAGGGGCATGTTCTTTGTGTGTGCAGGCAAAGCCAGAACCGAGTGGCAGCCTGGTGGTTTTTGGGATGGGGAGGGCGCTCTCTGGGGATATCTTTGAAAGCGCCTGTTATGTTTGGGGAAGGATCTGGCTTTGTTATGGAGGGATTTCCTGTATGGTGAATGAGACAAATTGCACACGCAGATTACTAAAACCAGGAGACGTTTCTTCGGGCTCCCACATTAAACAAACCACTGAACCAGCCTGATCACATGACGATGAGCTGCCTGCCTTTGATTGAGGCGCTCATTGACTTACTCTGCCCTTTGGCTGCCGTAACTGGCTGTAGCACGTAGCACTGGAGTGGGAAACGGTCCAGTTAGAAAACATACCCAAGTTTGAGCCATCTGTAGACACTTTTGAGTAAATGGGATGGTGGTGGTTGGGGAGGGGGGGGCGGTCACTGAAAAAAACACAGATTCAGCTTTCCCAGAAAGTGAAACAAACATGGCCACCCGCCCAGCATGTGCACATGCTTTTATTTTAGTTGCAGCTGCTTCAACTGGCCCTTCTCCTCCTTTTATCGCTCTCCTCTTCTTTCTCACTCTCTCACACACTCTCGCTCTCTGTATCTTTCTCTCGCTCTCCTCCTCTCCCATCCCTCGTTCCTGTCATGGTGAGTAATCCCATGTTGCGCACACGTGTCCCAGAAAGGTCATGGATAAGGAAGCCTGTACTGCTCTGATCTGGGCCGAATCAGGAACAGCTCTCTCACCTGTGACTCTCTGCCAGTGTGTGTGTGTCGCAGCACAAGTGATCAGTGATGTGTTCAGATCAGCATGCATATTCATGCGTTTGTCTACATGTGTACCTACATGTGTGCCTGTCGGTTAGGGCTGCAGCTATCGATTACTTTAGTAATCGAGTATTCTGTCGATTATTCCATCGATTAATCGAGTAATGGGATAAGAAATACTTTTGTCTTATTAAAGAGCAATAGTAACTATTAAAAAAAGAAAAAATAGACAGGTCTCTTAAAATGAACTACACATGGGTTTCCTTTTAAGGAACTTTTTAATGATTGAACTCCATACAACAACTGACAAAAAAACTAAACCCTTTTAGTGCCTTTATGTACATTTGTTTTTTATGTACATTTTTGCAGGTATCACTGCAACGAAGTGTGACGGCTGCTGTCAGCCTGCTGCAAGTTGCGAATTTAAATATCGTGTCAAACTATATAAGCTAACAGTTTACCTGCATTCTAACAGCTTCTATTTTAACATGTATAGCTTTACTGTAGCCTTGCTGCTGTGGAAGACAAACGGAAAAAGCTATGCTCATACGTTTCTATTGCAGGTGTATTTTTAGCCGCAAATGTGAATGAAACACTCTGTTAAGTTGAATCATTGACGTTGTGCTATTGTGGTAAGCTAATTCGGTTTTACAATGGACACACTGTACAGTATTTTTGCTTTTCT
>JAABNY020000024.1:365873-378813 GCA_015164015.2 Brevimyrus niger
GTGCGAGATGCGGTGAGCAGTGCGCTTCGTGTCCTCACTGTCGGCACAGGAGAGCTCCCCAACAAACCCCCCCCCCCAACTCATGAAAGAGTCGAAGGTGCTTATGCGGAGCAAGGCCTCCACTCCAGTCAAAAGAGTGACACTCTCTTCTTGAGGTCATTCCGTCTCCAGAGTGACAGCCGGTCGAATTCCTCAATGCACATTCCGAACAGCTGCTCAAACTCTTCAGGAGCCAGATGTCTCTGGGGGAGACAAGCGATTGGTGCACATTTGCCGTCTCCAGACAAATGCAGCTTTGATGTTAAACCATGAGAAATTGATTTCATGCAATTTAAGCAGGTTTCATTTCAACAAAGTTCCCAATAAATGTTACATTGTAGTATTACACTGACTGTAACATTTTCAAGTATGACTAAAAATCGGAACAATAACCTAATTACACACAGAGAAAATCATATACACGCCAAGAACGACCTATGTCATTTTGTAGAAGAGAAACTACCTCCAGTCTTGTCCTGTCAACCCCAGGTGGGAGCTTATTGCGCCCCCTGTTGGTCACAACCAGCATTTCATAAGGATAGATCTGTTGAGAGCAAACTGGATTTTACTGCGGTCTGATAAAATGTCCGTCACCATATATGTCTCTGTAATCTAATGTGACAAAATCACAACAACACAGGATGTTCTCTGCTTGGCTACTAAAGACAATCATGTAGATCCAATCAAGCTCAGAACCCATCAAGACCACTTTTCAGCTTAGAACTTCTACATTCTTCCCACTTCTGGCTGATGCATCTTCACGCACACCTTGACCGGTACCTTAAACACTGCGCCACCCACTGGTTTGCTAACACTCTGCTCTCACCTTCTGTTCCAGTATGCTGGGCAGAGAGTTTCCTCTGTCCATCCTGCCCCTCTGAGACTCTCCATTCTACAGACGCCCCCCCCAAAAACAAGGACAGAAACAGGAGTGAGCAAAAGGCACACACCTGATGATATTTTATAATGCTACAGTAGTGTTACATCAGTGTCAGTCTGACTTTATCGGGCATTTTTATCTGTCTCATAATTCTCAATAGAATGACCTCTATAGCGACGTGCAAAGTTTGACTCATCACATGTAATCACAATATGTGTTAGTTCTACGTGTGTCACTTATTTACAGTGGTCATAGCAACCAACATTCAGGTCACACTGTACTATGACAAAACCTAATAGATGATTCTCAAGCATAATATATCAGCACTATGGTTCAGCTTTACTAAACAACTCTAGTTATCAACGGTTAGAAGTGTTTATATGCACTGATCCCTTACCTGTACACCTGTGGGACAAGAAAAGAGGACACTGGTGACCAGGTTCAGTATTAATGCTGACATAAAATGAAATCTGACTGTAAATCAGTGTTTTCCAATGTGGTCCTTGGGCACCTGCAGACAGTCCATGCTTGTGCTCTCTCCCACCTACCAGAGGGAGCAAAACATGCAAGGAGCCGGGAGGGAGCAAAAACATGGACTGTCTGTGGACAGGCTTAGGAAACACTGATTTAAATAAAGACATTCAGCTTCTGCATCAGCATTTTGGGCATGTTTATAAACATGGTTGCAGAAGACATTTCAACAAGGCTGTAATTATAATATATATCAGGGGGGGCGCATCCCCTCCACAAATATTCAGATCTCACAATGTCCCCTCCAATATGTATTATAATTACACCCCCCCCCCCAGTGTTGACTCAGTGTCTACAACTTTGCATTCTAATGTAACATCTTATCATTGTAACATGTTGTTAATCTGTCATTCAAACCTGAAACACCTGTCACAGATGGACAGAAATGTAATTTGCTCCATCCAATCACTGAACACGATAGTCTGTATACACATGCTTATGTTTATTGAGTAAATAAACCCCACCTGATTGCACCTTTTCGCCAATAGAGGAAGCAAACTCGGCAGACTGAAGCTGAAAATGGAGGGGAACATGCTGTTAGGTCTAAAGGCCATTTTATTAGAAAACACTTCCATACAGATAATATTTTGCAATGAAATTCAACTATGTGGCTTCTGGGACTTAAACAGCAGTGCTCCGCTAAATATTCCTCATACCACCTGCTGTTATTATTATTATTATTATTATTTTTTACAGCTCTACAAGTTTGATTTCTGTGATAGGATGATTTTTTTGAAGACGGCATTCAGATTCACACAATATTGACCCAAACACAGTGGCGCCCCCTGCTGGCCCCACAGCTCAGTAGAACCCACCCGAGTGAGACCACCTCGGCTGCAGACGGACTGAGAGGAGCACTTGAGAGAGCTGGCTGACTGTCCTGTGAACGAATACAAAAGTGGGGTGTCAGAGGTCGCGAGAATGGGGGCAGTCTATCCATACTAACACTTGGGACAGGAATATCAAGCCCTACCCACAATGCTCTCGGTGATGTTGGGAATCATATCAGTAAAGTATAAATGGTAAATGGACTGCATTTATATAGCGCTTTTTACCAAAGCGCTTTACAATCTATGCATCACATTCACACACCGGTGGCGGAGGCTGCCATGCAAGGCACCAACCAGCTCACCGGGAGCAATTTGGGGTTCAGTGTCTTGCTCAAGAACACTTCGATGGGGTACCGAATCCCGGGCTCAAACCTGCGACCCTCCGATTGCCGAATGGTAGTAGTACCTCCTGCACCACCATCGCCCCAGTATCTGGGTGTGATCCTGCAATTACCTTTTATTCTCTCACAGTGTCTTTGCAGCATTATGACAAAAAAAGAACCAGTAACGCAATAAAACAGCCCACAGCAATTCCTGCAGCTAAACTCCCCCTCAATGTGTCTGTGTTTATGAGAATATTTTATTCTCATGAACACTTTTCACAGCAGTATGTGCAATTGTTTAAAAGCAGTGACTCTCTCCAGACAATTATCTTAACAGCCCTCTCTTGGACTAGAAGAAGGCAGACATTGCTGCTCAGGTCTAAATTCCCCCCTTCATCAGCTCTCCCTTGCCTGATTTACTGCGAGATGCATTATGCATTACACCAGATTAATGCAAATCCTGGCTGGCTCCGCTGTCCAGCCCCATATCTCAGGCTGCTCGCCAAACAGTGACCTTGTTGCAAGCGAGGCAGACTTCATAGTGTCTGAGGGAAAGCAGCACGATCGCGTCGCGCCAGGACCTGGACTAACAGCACGTCCGCTCGCGGTTCTTGCTCGTCTTCTAAACCGCAGATGGAGAGTGAGGAGGGACCTGGTTGCCAAGCAACAGGCCAATGACAAACGGAATCAGTATGGTAGGACAGTGTTACTCAAAGGCAAAATACACAGATTACACAAGCAGTGAGTAATGTTAAATAATTGTAAAAATGTACACATTCAGAAATTTCAGACCTGGGATAAGTTCCAGTCCCTCCATCACCCTGAGCAGGATACACAGTTAGAAGATGAACAGGAGGGAATCACAAACAATGAGCTTCTTTAGGAAACTAAAGCCTCTGAACAATGACTGTACTACTGTCCACCAAATAAGCAATGTCATATTGTCTGAAACATATGAGCTATTTGTATATAAACAATTGCTTGACACCTTTATATAATCCAATTGTTTAAATAAAACATAAAACTACAAGATACGGCATTATTGATTAGATGATATATTTTAATCTGGATAGTATGTTATATATCCACGTTTTTGTCTGTGCGCCCAAAATGAGTAGCTCCCTTCTGCGGGTAAGAAACAATGTGAATATTACAAAGGTGCACCGACTGGGTCTGACCACAAGAGGTCTTCAGAGGCCTTGCCCTCTTCACGCGCCATACGGAAGGATCAAAGATGTGACCTTATCTCCATGTCGAACCGCTAATATCCGTTACAAAGGGGGGCAGCAGTCTGAAGGGTCCTGCTCACACACAGATCTTAATGCAGAAGCTCAGCCTGGGGGCTGCGATGCGGATGGTTTTGCGTTTCATTGTAACGGCACTCTGCCGGCTGTACGGATACATAGGGTTTCCTTAGGTTTCTCATCATATCCCACAAGAGCTTGGAGACGAGGCACAGGATTAGCCATTTATCTGGCAGCCCTGGAGGTGCCCAGGGCCCTTGCTGGGGGGCCAAGAGAGATATGATCACAGGACAGGAACCGGCAAGCTTCTGTCCACGAGAGCAAAGGTTTAGCCTGCAGAGTCACACAGAGGACAGGTTGTGTGTGTCTATCCGGAGGGTTCGAGCCCTGCTGTTAGGTGGCATCTTTCCTCCAACACTGTCCTGTTGCCACCGTGCCTGCGGCTGTTTCTCCGCTCATGTACGACACATAGAAACACACATTCCAGACAGGTAAAGCTTTAGTCTACGGGGCATCCCTTTGATGTTCAATTAACTGATGATCCCAAACCAGGAAAGTGAGATGAACACTGAAGTGAAAAGCAAGCCTCCTCAGACACGCGCGTGCACACGCACACTCACGCACTCGCTCGCCCGCTCACCTCCTGCCGCAGGTGTCCTGTCGGGCAGCGAGCGGGTTTTTCTGCGGATCGGGCCCACCTTCTCCTTCTCCTCCTTCAGGATCAGCCTTCCTAGGTTGGACTGGATCTGAAAGACATGTTGCATGTCTGTCAGCACCCCGGGCCCAGCTTCCTGTGGACGATCGATATGTCAAGACGGCTTTGGTGCTGTGGAAACCCGCAGCGGGCTGGATCTAGCACCTCAATCACTGCCTCCAGGTGTTTGACAGAGAAGAGCAATCACACCGGCTAGCCCTCTCGGCTAACGCTAACCTACCTGCTGTTGCTGTGCCGGGCCAGCCCCCCTAGTGGCCAATGCTTACCTTGCTAAGCTCATCTTCTTGCTTCTTTCTCCTTTCCATCTCCATCGGGTTGTCCTCATCTTCCTCCTCCTCAGTTGTGCCTTCCACAGCCTTCTTTCTTCTCCACTCCGTCTCTGTGGCAAAGGAGAAACAAGCCTGGATGAGGGAGCCATTCCCCAGCCTGCCGCTCCTCCTAACTCCCTCTGCCCCTTAGCGGCACAACTGGGCTGTTCCAGTAACCCCCCCCCCCAGCGTCTGACTATAGATGATCAAAGTGAATGTGTAGAGTACAAGTGCGTCGGTTGCAGATATGAAAATGTTGCAGGTCTACCGATAGCAGCCAGTGAGGGGGGGCAGGGCCAATATTCCGTCTCGATCTTGGAGGGCTGGTTGGGGTCAGGTGGCTGGGCAGCAGGGAACTTGGACGACTCGATGATGATATCTTCCATGTGCTTGCCGTGTGCTGCTGTAGCAGAAACATATGCAGGGTGAGGGGGCATCGATGTGCGGATGCACATATTCATTATCATAATCATTAAGCTAATTTGTCAGCAAGTCTAAAAATCACAGAAAACAAAGCCCTTACCATGCTTGTAAATAGGGGGCTTCTT
This sequence comes from Brevimyrus niger, assembly GCA_015164015.2. Lineage (NCBI taxonomy): Eukaryota > Metazoa > Chordata > Actinopteri > Osteoglossiformes > Mormyridae > Brevimyrus > Brevimyrus niger. The sequence continues at coordinate 371,292 of JAABNY020000024.1, forward strand.
GTATAAGTTTGTACCGTTATCTGGAAAGAACAAGACAGGGAGAGAAGAGAGAGGAAGCACATGAATGAAAATGCGGGGTCACTGTAACAGCCGGCAGTAAATGGCAGGTGAGGGCTGATGAGCACCAGCTGAACTCTGACTCGAATGCTGATGTCACAGCAGGTGGGCGGAGTTTACCTGGCCTGTGGAAATGCTGCGGGGGGGCTTTGGTGGCGCTTACTTTGCGGATCTGGGTTGTGGATCCCGCCAAGGAGCCCCCTGGAGATCCCTCCTCCACCCACTCCTTGGACTCCTTGCATGCAGATACATGCTGACATGGGTGGGGTGGGGGGGGGGAGCATGTTAGCAGGGTCACACGCTATACTAAGGAAGAATTCAGACCTGAAGTGCTGTGTGCAAAACCAGCAGGCAGCAAGTGCCGAACAAACAGCTGTCAGTCCCCCACCGCTGGGGGGGGGGTCCTGCTTTACTATCAGGCTGTCAGCCTGTGTCATTAGCGGCTAACCGGGCCTCAGCTGTCAATAAGGCACTAAATCTAAAACGGATCTAAAACTGGTCTTTGCCTGTTAAAATCCGTACTGATCGATCAATTAATTAATGGATTGATTAGTTGATGTTTTTTTTTTACTCATTAATTGTATGGATTCTTGCAAATTGAGGATACTTTTTAGATTTTTTTTCCAGTAAATAATTCTGGACTTGTGCACAAGAGGTCCCCATTTCCCAAGGGCGCGTGTACGCTGCTGAGCTTCGACGGGGCTGTTTAAGGACAGGCTCCTGTACTTGTATCACATCACCGGCCATTTCCTCCTTTGACCATAATTAATTATTAATAAACTGGTGGGTAGCGGAGGAACCGAAGGAGATGGGAAGAGGCACGTCTCCGGATGGACATGGCCTCGGCGCGAGTTTTGCCTTTTGATGAGCGCCGAGGTCTCTCTGCCCGGGACAGAAGAGCAGATGTACAGTAAATCAATATGGCCGGCATCCCACAATGCACTGCAAACCTCCGCCTCAGTCACTCCAGCAAAACGCTAAATGTCTGAGTGACCTTCTTCCTGATGGTAATAAAAGCTCTGGGAAGCGGTCTAATTGGTGTTGCATGTCAAACAATGACCGATTACTAAATCTACTGGCTTAAACACAGAGCGAGTAGAATTGGTCTGGCATCAGTTTCAGCGGTTTTGTCATATTATCTTGTTAGTGTACAAATGCTTAGGCTTTTGATACACTTACTTATCTGTGATATTATATTAATTTTTTATTATACATCTTTCTATTCAACTACCTTCTATAACCACTTATAGCAGGGTTGGGGTAATCCTGGAATCTGTTTCAGGATGCATAAGGCATGACACACCCTAGAGGGGATGCATTATATCATTATGTTATCCATGTTTTTCAATATGCAAAGTACTTTAAGGTTGAACAGTGCATCAAACGTACACATACAGTGTACTATTGTTATTGAAGTGTTGCTCTTTTTTAAACAGGCCATCTGTGTATCTACAAGATTCCTTTGTAGGCATCTAAATGAGCATGGATTCACATTGAGACTGTACTCTAAGCATGTGCGGATTGATACTGAAATATCAATTCTTTCCTTCTGAATCGTAAATTTTAAGAATCGATCATAACGTTAAAATATTGATTTGACTTTGATCTGATTTAAATGTTTATATTATAGGATGGGGTTTTATAAATCTGGACCTCGTTTCCGAATCCAGGCCTTGTTTTCTGTTCTCCCTGCTAGTTAGTTTAATAGTTACTGACTCTGATTGGTCAGAGGCTTCACACCTGACTGACAGGTACAGGAAGGCTGGAAAACCGGCAGTGCTCAGGCCTTGAGGACCGTGAGTTGAATAATAGGGTTATAGGACATAAACTGCTACCAGGCAGGGCCACCCATCAGAGGGAAGAAAGAGGAACACTTTCAGAGCCCTGGACTACTCTCCAAATTTCACTGTCAGCACCCCCTTCCCACCTGCCAAGTTAAATCCCCGAAATGGGTTGGCCTGGCAACAAATTTCGATATCAGTATTAAATGGCATTGCTTGGTGTTGGATTGAAAAGAAAATCAGTGGTAGTGCCCATCCATATTGCATACAGCCTATATATTCTCCTCCTAAAATGAGCTCTGCTACTTATATAAACATAGAGAACACATCTAATCTGAACCCATGCACACAACAGGAGAGCTAGAATGAAGAGCTCCCCCTAGTGGAGAGGAGGGGGCAGTAGGGGGAGCTGTGGGCTGGGAGCATATTGAGGCCATCAATCTCACCTCAGGAGAGGGCGGGGGTGAGATGGAGTGGGGCGACATGGACCTCTAGAAAGAGCAAAAAAAGAAATCAGAGGTGGGTTCACAATCAAAGCAACATCCAATGAGGTAAAGCAGCATGCATGCATTAGACTGCCATAAGAGGAGCAGTGAAAAGGGTCGGGGGTTGTGACTGTGCATACTGACCTCCCGGCTCCGAGACAGATCGGTCCGGTCCAGTGCGGAGAAGCTGAAGTGGGGCTCGTAGGTCATTAGGTCTGGCCGCTCAACCTCCAGGATGGCTTTGTCCTTCGGTATTGCTGCCAGGTCCTTGTAACCTATGACTTGATTGTCCATTCTTGCCTGGAATGAGAAGGTGCGAGGCAGGAATTGTGAGGACCAATAGCTTAATATATGTGTGAGCATCCAGGGTGAGAGCAGGGGGTCAGAGGAAGATCATGCTATTCAGATATGAAGGAGAAGGACTGAGAGACTCTGAGCCTAATGGAACCAATCCTGCATGATCCCTGTCATGGGTGATTAAAATATAATTACTATCATCAACATATTTCATTTATAATAAATGCCTTACCTTTGACCTGTCTTCAAATTGCTAAATGGTATCATGTTATCGATCTAACATCCTGGTCAGCACATTCAACCACTTAGGCATTGACATCAGCGGACTCACCACGATGGAGATAGCCGGTGATCCAGGGAGACTGGGACCGCGTGAGGAAGAAACGCTTCCTGGGGCCGTGTCAGACTGTTGCTGTTCAGGAACAGAGGTCAGGGGTCAAGGTCCGCGGGCGAACACAGCAAACTGCTACGAAGCTAACAGAACTCCAAGTACACCGCTTCGTGGCAATATGTAAACCCAGAAAGATCAGGAAACATCATCACTTCCGATCATTGAGAAAAATTAAACAACAAAAACGAAAACCTACAAAACACGTGAGACTAAACAAACATTTAAAACAAAGGCATCAGGCAAAAGCACAACACAAAGACGCACAAAGACAAAGACAAAAGCAAAGTATTTTCAGCGCTTTTCATAACATGTAATCTGAACACGCTTAGTGGTTTGGCGTGATTCAGTCGATATGGCCGATCCTTAAACAGACAGACCATCCAAGTACAGTGTCAGCAAACCCTAGAGGATGTCGCATCCCTCTAAATGCTCAAAAGGCAGTGAGCGATGTCTGACAGGGGTTTGGGAATGCTGGGGCGCGGCCGTGGTCCCGGCCAGTCAAATGGTTACCTTCAGCATCGTTCTACGGGAAAACAAAAAGCAGAGATCTTGCTTTTGCGAGTGCTGGGTGTGTGCGTTATTTTCTCTACGGGAGAGAGAGACAGAAAAAGACAGAAAGAGAGAGAGGAAGCAAATCGTTAAAACTGTGGAAACAGAAGTTTAGTCAGCTTGGTCCCAGACATGAAAGAAGGAAGAACAAACAGCTTAGCAGAGAGGGTTAGCTTATGCTTTTCGGGAAAACAGAAGCTCAGGCTCACTGGCCCCTCATCAATGCGTCTCCTCCAGGCGGCCGCAGGCAGACGTCATGAGGTCACATGATGTCATGCATACTGAGTGAGAGGTAACGTCTGCACACCTCAGCACAGCAGACATGAGAGCAGACACTGGACTACAGGTACACTGTGACTGGTAAACTGGGACAACAAGCACGGTGCGAACACAACGAGTCAGAATTCGAATAATTACACAGGTATGTTTGGACCCCCATCCAGGGAAAAGAACCCAACATTCTGCACAGAATAGAGCCTAGAATGTACATCCGTGCCAGAAGCCATGTCGTGGTCTTCATCACCGGAGTGTGACGCTCCTCATGTGGAACCAGGCATGTTATTAGAGGTTCTTGGAATGCAGGTGCTGGGCTCCTACCTCAGAAGGCCTGGAGGGTCATCTCACTGGGGCCACGGCTTCTGGGCTCAAAGGCAGCTCTGCAGCACGGAACACAGCAGAAACAATAATAAACGGAGAGCCCCACCCAGAGCCTGCTCCAGAGTGAGTGGAAAATGGGAGTGGAAGCAAAGGAGCGAGATCAGAATCACCATTAATGAGTTCAGCTCTAGTCTGCACTGGCATCAGTGTAAGTCTAGTCAGACTTGCCCGGATCTGATATTTCTTGTTTCATTTAACTGACAGTGCCGCATTTACTTGTCTGGGTTGTGCTCCACCTTACATGCTGATCTTCCTGGAATCAAATCACATGTATTTTTAATGACCTTCTAATAAGTTCAGATGAGAATTCTGCCTAATTAATGAACGTAGTGAGAGGGCAAAGGGACGGTGAATGAAAACCAAAGCTTTCACTTTAGTTGAAAATCGGAAGTAAGGGAAAAATAAGGCATCGAAATGCACATTGGGTGTGTGATTTATCCCGAGTCGACCACTGTCTGCTAATGGGAGTCGATGAGAAGTGGCTTAAACCTGTCACTGACCAATGGCGTGATGATCCCTCCCACTGTGGGTTTCAAAGCAAAGCTATCAGTAAATCTGATCCAGCCATGAATATTCCTCACATCTCCATTAGAGGGAATATGCAGTGGAGGTATAAATTAACAAAGTACAAATACCTTGTTTCTGTACTTAAGTAAGTTTTTTTCCCAGACTTTACTTTCCTTAAGAATTTTAAATTGCTGCAACTTATGCTTTAACCTCGTGACATTTGTGAGCCAAATAATGACTTTTTAGTTGCATACATTCTGCATGACCCTCCCCAACAAAACAGCATTGCATGCAGCTTATTGCATAGGTCTCCTTGATTCTGAGTACAACAATCCACTTAGGATGAAGATTGCAATTTTCTCTCATGATTATTATTATTATTTGCAATACATATTGTCTTTATGAAGATGGAACAAACGATATGTAGAGATGCACGATATATCGGTTAACATACTGAAATTGCCATCGGATATTTAAGCTTTATCAGTATTTGAAGCTATCAGCACTATTCAGCTGCCACTGAAAAAATAATACAGTAACTGCACTGGATGATCAGTTATTGATGGTCATGGTCAGTCGTTGACGAAGATTTTCATCATCTCATTCACCACATATAAGAGGTTTACCGGCCTGAAAAAATATTTATAATCCATATACATGGCTGACATAGAGCCCCCTATAGCCTGCCATTTTGGGCCTTTTACAATCACAGTAATGCCATGCTTGCAGGGAGTAATTAAATCCATCTCTGGAACACAGCAGCACCAGGTGGTGGCTGGGAATTATTCACACCTGAATAGGCAGCGGAGATGAAGACGTGTCTGAGCGACACCCTTTAATCAACTGAAATTAGTCAAGCAAGACACACAGGCCAAAATGCATAATTTCACTGTGGTGACCTCAACCCCATACACTTCGGATATAAATCTTAAATTAGTATGAAAAGTAACAATGATTATATTAAATAATTAGGGAATTAGCATGGGAACCATGATGGCGATTAACGATAAGCATTGTTGCCTGACACCTCCAGAGCTTTGAATCTTGTACCCATTGTGAGAATGCAGTGTGGATGCCCTCTGCTTATTCAGGCAGGTGTCCTTATAACTACCACGTTGTACTCCAGTCCCTACCCCCCCGCAGTCCAAAACCATGAGGTAAGATTAACTGGACTCTCCACACGGCTAAGTGTAACAGGAAGTAATCCCCTGCTTTGTGCCCTGTGCTTCCTGGGATTGGCTGATGGCTCATAGCAGCTCTGTAATGGGTAAGTGGATTTAGGATGTGGATAATAATCTATATACAACCACAAATAAACGCTGAAGTCATTTTAATGTTCTACAGCCCCATTCTGCCTCTAAACGTTTACTACAGCAGGGTCCGGGTTACACCCCCACGTCCTCCATCTTCGTGACCCATTTCTCTTTTTTTTTGCCTTTTCAAATACACTGAAGCTTTTCCCTTAAATAATTCATCACCTACGGTAAGTGCAGCTTAGAATCCGCAGCGCCCCCCCTTCCTCTTTGCTAGAGTAGCCACGCTTCACGCGTGTTCGTATGTGAAAACACCGTGTGAGGAGCAGAGGAGGTCGACAGCCAAGGTAGGGTTGAGATGCACCTATCCACCAAGACCAAAGCTCCAGCAGACAGCATTCTGCCCCAGTGGGCTCTGGTGGACCTGCTGGTGTAGCACAGGGTCTCGGCCTCCCGACGAAAGGCGACTCCTTCCGGCGGCCCGCTAATCTCCTTGCTAACAAGCAGAACGCTGTCAGCATGAGTTACTGACTGCCTCCCAATATAATCTGGTTTCCAGGCAACTGGAGAGGTGGGATGGATCACCTGCCCCCCTTAGAGGGGTGGCTGAAATTCATTTCGGACCTTCTGTTCCACGCGCTCTATTTTAATGCTGAGGAACCCGACACCAAGGTGAAAGCCTCCATCTTCATATGAAAATCCGGCACCGTTCCTGATTTCTCACAGATCCATTTAATATGTGCAGCTCTCTGCGAGGCTCGAGATATCAGGCCATATGTGTGCGCGGAGGAGCGTGGATGCTTTTTTTTTTTTTGTTGGTCTGTACACGTGAGCAGTAGCTTGAGTGCTCGTGTACCTGCAGATGTCCTTGTGTGTGAAGGGTGGGGAGCCTGGGTGACAGTATCTAAGCAGAGGCCTCGTGTCTGGGCCCGCTGGGGGACCGCCTCGTATCCTAGCAACAGCCCAAGGCCGTTAGGGTTCCCCTGGGGGACATTTATTTACCCATAACCCCACCTCAACACGCTCGACTGGGTTTGGCCGTATTGCAGCTCGTCAAAAGACGCGACGGTGAAAACTGAGAAAGAGATGAAGGAGAAATCGGTTTGCAGAGCTGAAGTTAGTGTTCACAAACACTCAGCACACACAGGCAGACGCTTCAAGCTGATTGCGGGTTCTGTGCAGAAACAGGAGAGATTTCTGAGAAATATGAAACATCTACCAGTGACCTGACACAGCATGAGGCGTAGGCATAAGGCCTCACCACTAGGTGGAGCACTCGGCTCTACGAGTTCCATTCAGGAGCCCTAGGACACTCTGCTGTAGTCCCTGGTGCACACCTCTGGAAGAAACAGGCTAAGCGTGAGTTTCCCAAACCCTAGAGGATCCTGCTATTACACCCTTGAGCGGTACATGTGCCACAGATCACGTCTGAAGCATCTGCAAGCTCTGTAAATCACTTTCAGTGCAGCAGGAGTGAATAAGTAATGATGTACCTATGACCAAACATACCCCCCCACCTCCCCCCTCACACACACACCCCCCCGC
>JAABNY020000024.1:379688-397595 GCA_015164015.2 Brevimyrus niger
TTTGATTTGCTGGTGGGATAGCCCCCCCCGCTGGTTTTTTTTTGGCCCGCCCCCCCCCCCCCCCCCCCCGTTCTCTATTGATGTTGCATCATTCTTACTTCTCTCCCATTTCTCTTTCAGCTCCAAAAGGCTTCTCATGTCAGCTAGGCCCCCCCAGAGACGTTAATCCACCCATGCATGTAGGGGGGAGGGCTGTGGGCCGGACCTAGACTCATACCTGCCCCTCATGCAAGGCTCCTAATGAAACAAGGACCCCTTCTGTCTATGGTATCAGTGAGGAAAATTCTGGTTAGACTTTAGGCACGGGACTGACCAAGGTGCTTGGTGCAGGTCTCTATTTTTCTGTGCTGGGGAGAAGGTATCCCCACACCGTTTTCCCAGAATCACTGAAAAACCTCTGCGTCATGTTAGTGTAAAAATTACTCAAGTCGTAATTAGACGTTTATGCTACATTTTACTGTTAGCTCACTAGAAATAACAATACTGGTTCTGACTTCTGCCTCTGGAACAGGAAAATGTATATATATAAACAAACCATAAAACCCTTTTTCACCATGTACTCTCAAACAAACAGGCAAGACTGGAGACAAGAAAAATGCTGTAATATAGTTTAGGCTGAGCAGGAAGTTTGCAATGCAAGCTTTTACACAAAAGTCTGGCAACCTTGGGAAGCCTTGGCAGCCTTGGGAAGACATCTGCATTGACTGTACATTTGACCAAAAGCAGAGGGTATTTACTAACTTTATGATGTCATTAAATAGGCTGGCCAATGAGAACCTAAAAGCCCAATAGCAGCTGCTTCCGTGATGTCATTCACATCCTGCATGACCACAGGGGGACCCCGTTAGACACAGCAGCATTTTGGAAACTTCTCCTCTCATGTAAAGAAGACTGTTGAGAGAAAGGGGAAATGTGGGCCAGCTGGTGCGGATAAAAGGTTTGGGTATAACAGGCTGTCACAGGAAATGGCAGAAAATAAGATAATCAGTTCGATTACAGTTCATTAACAAATGAGTATTTGACTATCGCTGATATCCTCTGCTCCAGATTATAAGGAAATTTAAAAAGTCCTTCTTAAAAAAATCTCGCAAGCCATAAAAATCCAGGGTCAAGCTTTCATACTATAAAAGTGCCTAATATCCCATTCATTCATTCATTAAATAAAGGTGCCTGAAATGTCTGTGACCTATCTGAAAGACAGCCAGTGCATGACAGAAAGATCCCGATGGGGGATTGGCTGTGGGTGGGGTCAGCCTGCTAGGACCAGGGGGGCAGAGGAAGTAAAACACGCAGCAAAACCGCAGTTTTCTTCATCAGATAAACAGCTTGAAATGAGAATATAAAATCGAGCTACGCAGCCCAGGGCCAGACTCTTGTCATTTATGTCCCTCCGTTCCCTCGTCCCCACCCTGTCTCTAACTGAAATGCACTTATCTCAGCACAGCAAGACTGACCAACACCCATCAACCTGCCGCTGTTGCCTGACTCCAGACTAATAGAAGGCGCGTTTGCTCTACGCCCTCTTGCTGTCTGGCCCCAGTTATTCCTCCCTCTGCTGCTGGACATTAATTATCTTACACAACAGCACTGCCACATACCCCCCCCCCCCCACACACACAGGCCTGTACTCATATCTTTGTGGGGACCATACATTAATTTCTACGGACAAAACCCCAACCACAACAACGATAACATTAACCTCTACCCAGCCCTAACCTTAAACATCAGTAACCATTTCTACTTTTTTGACTCTATTCACAGATTTAATTTTTTTTTTATATTGAATTTCCGCTTGGGGGGATCGAAAAAAATGGTCCCCGCAAACACCAAAGTAACAGGTTTTTACCAGGAATGTCCCCACAATGTAATGTATATCTGACTCTCACACACACGCATGCACACACACACACACGCTTTCTGGGAGCCCGGTGCTCTTCCCAGCTCCAACCCCGTGACCGATGTACTCTCCAAGGCACAGCAAAGGCTCACCAGTCGCTGGAGGCCGTCCCACACGCCCCGCCCGCTCCCATGCGAGGACCCAGCCCGTGCCTGTCCCCTTCCCAGGTGCCTCGCAGCTCAAACCTCTCAGCTGGCTCAAAACAGCAGAAGGCAGGAAAACATGTCTCATTATGCTCACATAGCGGATACATCTCACACGCTTGCCGCACGTCCGTGTGCCTGCCGGGCTTGCAGCCCAAAGGCTCGCTGCCCAGCTCGCCTCTCCTTCACCACGAGAAAGTCATCTGCCTAACTGAGTCTTTTATCTTACATAAGGAATCACTTAGAGAAGGGTTCCTATTGAATCCACTAAGGGACCTGAAACACTCACAGTTCAGCCTGCTGCCTTATTATTGCATAATGCAACCATGAGGCGTGTATACCCATAACTTCAGGGCGTCCATTGGGTATGTCCCCGATTAAAAAGGCCCCATAACCCTTTTAATGACATGTCAAAATGTATAAAAAGCTATATTATGTAGTGTGTTGCGTGTGTTTGTGTGGAAGGATTAAGCAAGAAAATGAAAAAGAGCATTCTGATTCACTGCTGGCTGAATGTTCTTCATTGCCTGGAAGAAGTCAGAGCAGGGTTGGATCTGGACCATTTGCAGTTCAAATCAGGAGCATTGCATGGGATTCATACAAAAGGTGGCTAGTGTACCTTTGTTTGTGGCTGAAATCCCCCCTAAACAGCCCTAATGATAAACATGGTTCAACGTGTGTGTATAGAGGTCAGTCTTTTTGGATAGGAGCTCAGTGTTTCTCTTAAAAAGAATTAGGTACATTTACTGCCAGGATCCCGTATAAAAGGCAGTTTTTTTATTTAGTATCATGTAAAGGATGCTGCCCAGTTCCATCTCCAGTAACTGCGAGCTGAGGACAATGGCGCAAGCCATTAAACCAAATCAATACCGTGGCGAGCCCCTCCTTCACCTCGCTGGCACCAGCGCGGCAGACGGGGACACTCGCGCAGACGCGGCCTCACTGTGTTTACCTGACGTTTCGTCTCCCCTGTCCCCGCTCACATAATCAGCCCAGCCGGGGTGCTTCAGACTGACCAAAGAGTAAGACTCAGCCCCTTGAGCAGCCACTCTCAGAACTTGTAATCAAGGCAAAAGTCTTTCGTTTCAACACAGGCCTCTAGTATGCAACCGATTCGGTCTACAGTACAGGACAGCGAACAAATCACTGAAGCAGAAGCAAGTCTGAACAAAACTCACAGGACTCCCGGCAAATGCGATCAAACAAACCTTAGCTCACTGGTTACCAGCTGGAGAACGGTGACTTGTATTTGCACTGAAACACAATTCAATCCAGACCAGGCCATCGACCCTCGCACCACGGTTGGCAAATTTTATTTATTTTTTATTCGAACACAGCGGACCTTGGCTTTCTGTTGCTGATATAATTTCATCCTTGGGGAAAAATAGCTGGGGACTCCTGCTGTAGCCCAGGACCCTGTGCACAAACTCCCATAATGCAACTGGCCCCAAAGACTGACTGTCTCCAGCTACGTAAACCTGGGCTAGTCGAGAGAGTGAATGCAGGAGTAAACAGGACGTTTTGGTTTTGGCTGAAATGCTGTGGTCCTCATTTGCATTCACACTGCGTATCTATACCCCTGTAGTGAACCAGGTATAACGTCATCATCTATTCTTCATAGATTCGTAATGGTTCTGATACTGAAACCTAGATACAAATTATCATGATCTCACACGGCGGTTCTAGAAGATGTAACCGTGATTTCCGTCCCCGCCCTGGGCCGCTGACGCAGGTGCAGCCTGTTGAACTCTTAATTATGTAACATTACCAAATGTTCACAATCGATACTATAACCCACGTAAATCATATAATCATTACCCTATTTGAAGTTCGGGCAACCTGTATTTGTTATAAAATTTTATACGTTACACCTGCTCTATCGTCTTCCAGCTGTGTGTGTCATGTGACTATTTTGATCCAATCATGACCGAACGATCACACTTGCGGTAAAAGCTAGGCTAGTTTCATTAGCTAAAAATGGATATTAACCCTGAGGCTACAGAACACTCAGGCACATTCAAAGCAGCAGTGTGGGAACATTTTGGTTACCCAGCAGAGTATAGTATTCTATTTTTATTTACAAAGTTACATGAAGTTAAAATAACATGTTCTTTAGAATATCTCTGTTTAGTGTTGCAAATTGTTGGTGGTTAATAAAAGCCAGAATTTATTTCCCCATTTCTTTTTTATTCTCCTCCTCCCCCCAAAAAATGAGGTAAGAACCGAGCCATGGATTTGGAGAATTGTTACACGGCTGCTCCTTAGTTTACGGTCATAAAGAGCCCCGTCCCTGTTTTATTTGCTGTGCCTCAGCTTGAGACACCCAGGTTTTCAGCCAGCATAGGACCACGATCACCTGATGGAGTAGGCAGAGATGCATCAGGCCAAGTGGGACACTGCGGAAAAGCCGGGATCACGGCTGCACGCTCAGGTGGCCAGCTGGATCCTCTCCACATAGGTGCATGTCGCGGTTAGGCCTTCAAAGAGAGCACACTCCCAGCAGCCACTGCAACAGCTAGAGCAGGCCTCTGATGCTGATGTCTGATGCTTGCTAACTGACGCAGATCCTTAACAGGACACACTGTTCCATGACACACCAGAGAAAACTCCTTGCGTGGGATTCCTCAACACGATATTGCATAAATATCTCATTCTGATGATGTTTTAATACCCTGTAGTTCATGGTTGATGTCTGTATGATAAATATATAACAGATGTGCCGGGTGTGGTAAGCCAGCTTAGAATGATCTCGATCAAAACATGGCCGAGTGTGATTCTGTATCAGCCGTTTTGCTGATCAGTAATTCTGTGTCCTGTTTAAAAGCACTGGCACCTAACATTATTATAAAATCCCAGAGGTCGGACGATGGTTTTCTCTTTGTTCTGCTTGCTGGAGGATGGGGGCTTACTGGGGGGATTGGGGGGGGGGGGTCGAGTTCTTTACATGCTCTTGCATTAAGGCAGGAATTGCTAGCATCTTGTTCTTATGAAACTGTACTTTAAAGTACAGCCACATTGCCATTTGTGATTACGGGGCGTTTCTTGTAATTGGATTCAAATTTTCTTGCAACTATGGAAAATAACTGGATGTACAAAAATGGATTTACCTCAACAGACCTAGGAATTTTACATGCTTGTCTTCACTTTAATCACAACCTCAACAAACAAAACATTTTTTAGAAAATAAGAAATCTAAGTAATAAACTGCTCTTATCTGTGTTTTGTTTTGACAACGATACAATAACTTATGTTTCCTTCAGATACCGGTACTTCTTTATGGGAAACTTGACCATACATCTGGCCATCGGTCTGCACTAATGTTGTTCTACTTAAGAAGCATCAGTTTACAACATCCTGGTACTTTGTCTTCAGTTTGGACGGCACATTGACTGGAAAAATCAACCTTTTCTGTTTCCAGATGTTAAACACTGGGACCCTCTTGCTCCTACGTCAACAGTGAACGTGAAGACATCATTTTGAGGGGGTCTGGTTTTAATCAGGAATACTCGCCTTCCTCTAGCCCCCTGTGTTTTGTGTTTACTCTTGATTGTCTGCTCAGTAGTTTAGGAAAACTTGGGCCAGAAAATTATCTAAGCCAGGAAGGAGGATCAGTCCAAAAGGCCCTACCCTATGATAGCACCCAAGGACTATGAACAAACAGCCACACAGATATCACACTGGTTCTTCATACAAGGGTGTTGCATGGGTAGGTCACATGGGAACCCATGTCTTTGTGATGACGTTCAGCGTTTGCTGCTTAATGTGTTTATTGTCGATAAATGTTCCTGCCAAATGAACCAATGTAAATATTAATCAGAGCCCCGTTTCTGGTACTGTGATGACAGACTCTAAACATCCATACAATGTGGATTGGCTTGAGGACACTGGGAACTGTGGACTTAAAATTTCATGTTGGTGGGATAGGAGGGAGGGAAAATGTGGAGGGTGGGTTGTTGTAACACACGACGTCACATTGTCAGAGAATGCAATCAGCATGGAATAAACAAGATAATTGAATTTATCCATTAGTCATGAGTGGCAGCACCAGACCATCCCAGTAATGGCCAAATGAAACCAAGATCTAATATGAGGGATGGATGCAGGAGCCCAGATTACCCACAATCCCTCTGACAGCTGCCTGTGGGTATTATACTTGGGAGAGTGGAACATCAGGCTGTTAGGAAATGTAGGGAATCTGCAACAGCCAAAATAGAGGAAGAGAGGGAAATACAATATCATTAGGGGCGGACAAATCTATCTGGTAGACAATGGTGTTGGAGAGAGTTTTATATTGAGGGGACAACTTAATTTGAATATAAAGATCTATTTATAGGTAGGGGACATGAAGCCAAATTAAATATTAGGGGGGTACACTCCCCAGTTTCCCCGGTTCCTACATCCCTGCTTGTACTAAATTATTTGATCCTGTTCAATAAATAGGTACTGCTTCATCAGAGAGCCAGACGTAAAACTTGGTCCCAGAAATAACAGCTTTAAGCAAGGCATTTAAAAAATCCGAGCCATTTAAATGAGTAAAAGTGTCGCAAAGTGGTTCGCACCCAGGTGCCCTTCACTGGACAGCGTCACCTGCAGTGTTATGCTGATTTTGCACGTTTTCCAGCAATGCTGTGAAGGATGTGGCACAAAACTGCACGGACAGTGAGGGGAACAGAGAAAAATCTCTGTGGAGACACTCGCTGAGTGGAGTGCACCTGTTACCACTGAGGAACGAGCAGTGAACAGGACTGAACCGCCCTCATCCTCGCACAGTATATTTTAGTAAAAATACAGTATTCTCTCTTACGCAATCGATGCATTTGGCTGCTGCAGTGGCATTGCTGTGAGTGGGAGTGACAACTTGCCCACAGATGAAACCGTTTGATTCGCTCTGTTCCCTCCCACGCCGGAGCCTGCGGGGAGGCTTGCCGGGCGGCAGGAGGGCGGCTGCCCATGTGTCCATTGTCACTCCGAGGAACAAACTCCTCAGGGACCTCCTGTGCTAAAAATCTCAATGAACGCTTAATTGGCATTAAGGACATAACCCTCTTTTAACGGGAAGTTTGCTTGGTCTAACTGCACTGGATTGTTGTCCTCTGCTTCTGAACAGCACGGGGTCCAGAGTGCTTTCTGGATGTACACCAGCATGTAAACATGAAGGCGTTTACCTAGAGATCCAGAAACATCTGTGGGGAGCTGGACCATTACAACTGCCTGAAGACCAGATTGAGTCAAAGATTGCGCGCCGAGACTCATAAAACAAGGAATAAGAGTATTTTGTTGACCAACACGAAGCGTCTCAACAACCAGTCCTCTCCAGTTTTTCGTTTTGTCCACAAAAATGACCACAGACACATGACCCCAGGCGACATTTCTCCTCCAGCAGGCTGTAGGATTTCCTGTTGCCTGGGACAGGAAAGCAATGCTTCATCAGCGAAAGCTCACATGCTGCGCTCCGCTTCCTTGGCCTGTACCCATTGTGTTCAGGGTGGGGACCAGCTGCTGATTTAAACTTCGGCAGGGTCCTACTAACATGCGAGCTACGAATTCCCGAACTATGTTCACATTGAGGCAGAGGTCAACAGAAAATAATACACAGCTACAACGCAAACACAACAGTCACAGTTAAGTGTGTATCTTCCAATCCATCACCGCATCAGCTGCTGGAAGCGGGGAAACGATTGTATCATCTCGCCCAATTACGAAAGCATCCTGCATGACAGCTTCTTCGGTGTGGAGGAAAGCAGGCTCGCTAACCTGCCTGGCGTATGAAAGCTGGAAGCCTTCACTGAAACGCAACACGCCCACCTCTGATGTGGGTGCAACTTCCCACTCTTTGCTCTAAAGGGCACATGCATGCCACACGACGCAGAGGCGGCCCAAGGCCGCCAGCTCCCTAAGGAAACGCTGAGGCAAGGACACAGGAAAGGAGGAAAAGGCCAGATGAATATGGATTCATATCACCGAGTGAAAGGGCCGAGCTACGTTATCCTGTCTTCACTTTATCTGCTTAACAATATTCTTAGCTGCTACATCAAAGCTCAGCAAGACAGACAAAGTAAATAAATAATAATTAAAAAAAAAACTTAAAAAATGAAAAATAAAGAGAAGCTCCGTACGGAACTCCCGAACACCAAATAGCAAATGAAAAAAATGTTGGATTTTATAAATTATGGGAAACACTTTTCATTTTTTTTTTTTTTTTACATATATATATTTTAAATATTTGCAACAACAAAATATATGCTAGTGAACTTCAACCACACGCGACACTGGAGATCACGACTGGATGGATGCCTGTCTTTTAATAGGGACATCTGCGCATAATTTTTTCGTTGTTAACTCGCCAAAAATATGCTAATTTCCTGCATTTTATATCGGCAATAAAACGACATTTTTCTTGCTACATTTCTGCATCTACGCCAAATCTGTCAAACAGCGCATGGCGGCGAGGCGTGTTTGGTAGTGATACGGCTGCTTCGCTGCGCATAGGATGCGCTCCGCTACATATCCGCACATATCAAAATATACATCGGTCATGATTTAATATATCCTATGTGATCCTGAATCAAAGGTCAGCCGGTTTAACGGTCTTTGCACGAAATAACATACGCGATGTACGGAAGGTGAGCCCTACCTTTTCCACGCCTGAAAATACTGTCCTCTTCTATACAAGAAGAGAAATCCGCCTTCCTTCTTATTCCACAAACCAGCAATTGAATCCCTTCTGTCTTTAATTCCCCGACCAGGCTCTGGAGCCGGGCGCCGTTAAGATAGCGGCGGTGCGCGTTGCTCCCGTGGCCGCCCCTCGCACAGCTGGCCCAGTCAGCTCCTAAGGAGGAGCATCGGGCGGTGGAGAAGCGGGGTGTGGAGGGCGTTAGTCTGGAATCATGACATTGCACAATTCCGTAAACCCTCACTGTCACCAAAAACAAATATGCACACAAAAATGTCACTGCGTTTCTGCTTTGCTTATAACCCGTGCTAAATAATCTCCACGGCACGCCGTCCACAGACTGTACGAGGGGCTGACGCTGCTTAGACTTTTATAAGGGCTTAATAAAAATAAACACATCAAATAAATTACAAAAAATAAAATACTCCCCCAAAAGCGTCTACTCGGATACCATAAATTACATATTTAGCATGTCTAGCGGGGACACTCCTACATTTCTCGCGGATAGTATAAATCAAATTATATTCCCAGAAGGTTTTATTTTAAACATAGTTTTTGCTATGCCAGCTATTGTGTACAGCAATTTTTAATATTTTCAAATGTTATTTTGAGAAAACTGCATAAATGTGGCTATAGCATCAGCTCTGACAGGGGTTACCAAAACTAGACACAATTTTGTTTTTGTAATTATGTAATAATAAAGACATACAATTTTGTATTGGTGGAGAATTTACCTAATTTGTAATATTCCTTTTTTCCATTTCCTTACTACAGTATGTTGCACACACAGGGAACAGGTACATTGTCAGAGTTGGAACTTAGGCGATTAATGTAAAGAACATGAAGTGCCCTCAAACTTGCAGTCAAACAGGCTTTAATGACTCTATCTCTAACTCTATATGCATGTACTGTAGGTCACTATGTTAGTATGTATGTATGTAAATGGAGATTGGTGGCTGAAAGATTACCTTATGACAAACCTATCTTAAGGTGAAAATATCCTAAAGTGAAAATGCATTTTAATACGAATCACCTAACCTAACAAACATCATAATCTAGCCTAGCCTACTTTAAATATGCTTAGAACAATTACATCAGCCTATAGCTGGGCAAAATCATTAACACAAAGTTGAGTTTAGGCCTATAAAAAGTATTTAATATCTCATACCATTTATTGAATAATGTACTGAAAAAGAAAAATATTTACCCATTCTTAGTGAAAATATGGTAACGCAGACTGTCGTAACCTGGGGGTCTGTAATCTTGTAGGGTGGCGTTGCTGTGGGTGCCAGGGCTGCCTGTACTGTGTGTTATGCTCATGCCATGTGAAGCTGTCTGCACTGGCATGTATTTCGCCTATTTTGTGGTTCCATATTGCCCATAGGATGCCCCCTGTAAGCACGTCCAGGATAGGCAGTTAAAATTTAAGTATAATGCGCTAGCTAAAAATGTAGATAATACTTGTTTGACATTTGTACAAGGTGCATAGGAATTCTTTGGTTTTTGCACACCCCAGTATTACTTGTAAACAGAGTTTTGGGGGTCAGAGCACATGGTCAGGCGACATGCAGTACCCAAGGAGCAGCTGGGGTGGAGGGCTTGGTCATGGATCCAACAATGGCATGATTACTCTGTTGGACACTGGGTTCAAATCCACAACCTTCAGAACATGGGCACAAATTCCTAAACAACTGAGCTACACGTGGTCCCCAACTAAAATTACCCTCTACTAATCTGTGAAAGACAAGACAAGTCAGAGACTTGTAACTTCAAAAGCTGTAAGTTTGCATAAGCTGATTATGGTACAAAGTCACCATCTGCTGGGAAACGTGATAACTGCATGTCACTGCATGTCATGTTGAATACTTACAGTTGAATCACTACATTGGCATTTAATATGACGACCTATGAACACATATAAATCACACAAGTCAATGAGCGTTGCAAACCCTGATCACTCAAAAACTTATAGCAGGCTTCAATAAAAAAAAAATCGTACTGACTTATTACAAGAAAAACCGGGATGAGCCATTCACTTTCAACAGTAAATAATGTAAGACTGTTTCGCGAGAGATAACTGGCATTTAAAATGAAACCTAGACTGAACCTAGGGTTATTATGTTTGTGATATCGGACCAGTGAAACAGGAGACAGTAAGTACAAAAAAGCAATATAACCAGTGTAATTTTCAGTGGGTTTAATCATTTAAACAAGTAGAGAACAGCTGTGGAACAAGAGAAAATACTAATTTAACACCTGCTTTGAACTATTTTACAACTGTCAGCTGTAACGTATAATAACATTGTCGTTTATGCTAAGTTAGAAATAGCCCAAAAATAAAACTAGGGTGTTTAATCTGCACTCTGATCACTTTGGTGAAAAACTATTCTTCTGTGATTCACTGTTGTGTAAAAGTGATTCTATTTGCAATATTTGCAATATCGTTTCTCCTTACCTACTGATGTACAATACAACATTCCACTGACCCAGTGTAATACTACTCATGTTGTAGCACCCATTTGCATGCTAATATCTGATACAATGCTAAGTGCAATAAGAATGTGTAAAAGTTATATCATTGTTTTAATTATTCCTATAATATTTAGTAACAAACTTGCTGTTTTAGTGTCATTATATATCTATATATATATATATTTAGATTGGAAATTAAGTTGTTTGTTGTTAATGTGTCCCTCTGCTGTAACAAAGGAATTTATCATATCGTATTTATTAAGATGAATAATAAATGCATATCGATATCAACAGCTTAAGGCATTATGATCTATATATATACCAATCAACCATAACATTAAACCCACTGACAAGTGAAGTGAAGAACATTGATTATCTCATTGCAATTGCACCCGTTAAGGGTGCTATTACATATTAGGCAAGTGAACAGAGAGTTCTTTAAGTTGATGTACTGGGCAAGTGTAAGGATCTGAGTGACTTTGGCAAGGACAAAATTCTGATGGCTAGATGACTGGGTCAGAACACCTCCAAAACAACAGGTTGTGTGGGGTGTTACTGGTCTGCAGTGGTCAGTACCTATCATAAGTGAATCAAGGAAGGCCAACTGGTGAATCAGCGATGGGGTCATAGGCAGGCAAGGGACACTGATATGCATGGAGAGGAAAGGATAGAAAGGTGTTACAACCCATGGTGCATTGCAGCTTGCTGTATACAGTAGCTGCAGACCGGTCAGTGTCCATGCTGACCCGTCCACCTCCAAAATGCCTACAATGGACATGTGAGCATCAGAAATAGTCTGGCCTGGTCTGATGAGTCACGTTTTCTGTTACATCATGAGGACTGCTGGGTGTGTGTGCATTGTTTACCTGGGGAAGAGCTGACACCAGAATGTACTATGGGAAGAAGGCAAGCCAGCGGAGGCAGTGTGATGCTCAGGGCAAAGATATGCTGGAGATCCTTGTGTTTTGGCATTCCTGCAGATGTTGCTTTGACACATGCCACATGTCTGAAAATTGTTCCCTTCCTGAAACAGCAGTGGCATCTTTTAATAGGATACTGCCACACTGCTAAATTTGTTCAGGAATAGCTTGAGAAATATGAGAAATAATTTAAAGTGTTGAATTGGCTACCAAATTCCTTTGTTCTCAATCCTATCGAGTATCTGTGGGATGTGCTGGACAAAGAAATTCAATCCATCGAGGGCCCACCTCGCCACTTATAGGACTTAAAGGATCTTCTGCAAACGTCTTAGTGTTAGATACCACAGGGTACATTCGGAGGTCTTGTGGAGTTCATGCCTCGCCAGGTCAAAGCTGCTTTGCCAGCAAGAGGAGGACCTACACAATATTATAGGCAAGTGGGTTTTAATGATACCGCCAATACATTACCGTATGACATACTACGAAGGATGTAACCATCTTTAACGTGACGTCGCGTTAATTTGACGTCACTGCTGAGTCGAGAGGTGAAAGTGCACAGCAATGGCTGCGGAGAACGGACTTGCTTCCTTGGTGAGAGATTTTGTGATTGAGTTAATTGTGTTGAAATTTCCCGTGGAAGCCCTTCACAGTTGTTGCCATTTTAGTTATTACGTAGACGGTGTATTTTTAGTTTACACAAAACCGTAACTGCCACGACAGCTGCAGCCACGCGTGCTCGCTAAATAATTGAGTTATGTTACTTCTGTCTAGAGATCTTTGATTACCATTAACAAGGGACAAATCCTATTGTACATGTTTGGCGACTTTTACATGGCTCATGATAATACGTCGTATACGGTTCGTCCGCTTATGTCCAGTTACAGTGATTAGCGTCTGTTTTTTGGGGGGTAATGCTTGAGCACGTGCCGTTGCAGGGCGTGGACGGCGCTACGGCAGCCGCGCATGCTCTGTCGCTGCCAGCAGAGGCATATGGCAATGATGTGAGTACCATGATGTCTGTTTGTTTACTGATGACCTACATTTACAACATGCTCTCCTTGAACATTAAATATAACCCACTCCACTCCCCTTTATTATAGTCCATGGAAACGAGGTTTGGAAGTGACGACTTATAATAAATAGAGATGTAGCTAATAACAAAAAGTCAAGCATGGGAGAGAATTATAAGCAGTACATTTTTTTTATATGTAGTTAGTGAAATAATATACACCATAAGTACTTGCTCCAAAGTGGCAGGACAGGCCCCTAATTAAAGGCAAAACTGTGTGATTGTGTGAATGTGCATTGTAAAGAATATCATTGGAATTATACTGCACCCATCATAGAACCCAGATCAAACCACAAACATCTGAATGTCGGTGCAATGTGGAATTAGGGCAAGCTCAAACTGCCGCAGGACTAAAACAAGGCCCAAGGTCATGATAATGTGTTTGGTCACAGCAGGTGGTCCATACTTAACCATAATCTTACTTTTGTGTTTAATGTCAAACGTTTCTCTTGTTTTAGCCTCAGCTGGAAATCATGTGGGCGATGAAGGCATACCAGCATGCGGAGATTTACTTCAACGTGAGTAATATCACAATCTTAAACATCACTTTACATTGTTAATAGCGGTCGACGTAATTTCACATAAGAAACAGAAGTCTTGCTAATTTATAAAGCTGGATAATTCACTGTGAATTTTAGGTTAAGTGTCTGTTAAGGGTTCAGCTGCAGGATATGTTCGGATGACGGGGCCTTCAGCCATTATGGTAACACTTTCTGGATTTAACATGCTTTTCACAGTTGCTTTATGCTGGTTACCTTGTTGGCTCTGTTGAAATGAAGCTCTGAGTTTTGCTGTCATTGGATGCTGTGGGGATGGTACTTGCTTCCTGAAGTTTGCTGATCTGTTAGTGTGTGTGGGTGCCATGCTGATGCACTTGTTGAACGATCGCAAAGCCAAGTGCAACCTTTTGCTTTTTACTCCCCTCATAGCTCATCTCTTCAGTGGATCCCGTGTTTCTAAAACTTACTAAAGTTGACGACAAAATTTATACGGCTTTCAGAGAGACCTTTAGTGAACTAAATATTCAGGTTCTGGACCCCGAGCAGCTGAAATCGACAGAGGCTAAAGAGGTACATTTTAACAGTATCGTTTTTGCTTTGCTTGTGTGGGCTCAAACAAATAATCATAAAAGTAAAACATTTATTTATTTCAAGAAATGGAGGCCATTTTGCAATCAGTTTGATGGGGTTGTAGAAGACTTTAACTACGGAACATTGCTTCGCCTTGACTGTCAGAAGGACTACACAGAGGAAAACACCATCTTTGGTAAGCGCTACTGTACTGTTCTCTTATGTTACATACACTGTCCGGCCAAAAAAGAAGTTGCACACTTTAAATTTTCGTTGGACCACATTTAGCTTTGATTATGGGGGACATTTGTCCATACGATTCGTCAAAAAAAAAAAATCTTCCAGATTTGCATTCATTTCTCATTGAGATCTTGTATTGATGATAGGTGACATCTCGAAGGTTTTCAGTGGGGTCAAGACTCTGCAGTGTCCAATTCATGTGTGAAAATGATTCCTCATGCTCCCTAAACCACTCTTTGACTATTTGAGCCCGATAAATCTTGGCATTATCATCCTGGAATATGCTCATGCTGTTGGGAAAGAAAAAATCCATTCATGGGATATCCTGGCCATTCAGGGGATTCAGTTGCTGAGCTGTAATAATGATATTTTTCGGGCAGTGGTGGCTTGATGGGTAGGGAAGTGCACTTGTAATCGAAAGATTGCGGGTCCGAATCCCCCACCAACAAGTCACCACTGAGGTACCCTGATCAAGGTATCGTCCCCAAGCACTGCTCCCCGGCACTGAATCAGCTGCCAACTGCTATGTCACGAAAGTCACATATGGGTTAAATGCAGAGGACACATTTCGTTGTTGAGCACTGTGTGCTGTGCTATGGTGTGTTAACAATGACTACTGATCACCAAATTCTAATTCAATCACTGGCTCTTAAATACTTGCTGATTTTATTTCAAATGGTGACAACTTTTTTGGCCGGCCAGTGTAGTTTGGTCAGCCATTGGGTTTTCACTATGCACACCTTTGACGCCCATGCCGTAATTGTCGTTATAGCCACCCGGATCCAGTTTTTCGCCATTGAGATCGCCAGGAACAGGGAGGGTTACAACACCACAATCTACAGCACTAAACAGCAGGCTAAAGAGGATGAGAAGAAATGGTGACGCTCCACTTCGAGTGGTCTCTCTACGCGAATGTCAGGACCATCTTTCAGAAATGACCTTCCATATGTGTCATCAGCTGGGGATGATGCTTGTTGTCTGGATTTATGTCTTGTTTCCTCTGGAAGTCAAAGGAAGCCACCTGAAGGAGGGGAATCGAATAACTTATTGTGTGCTTGCGTGCTCCATGACAAGAGCATGTGTCCTAAATGCAAACGGCAAAGAAGATTTATGATTTAGCCACATTATCTTGCCTGCACCCACTTAGTTATGTGGTTACCGTGGCGTAAATACCAATACCTACAGTTCATTTTTTTGACTGATTCTACCTGTTTTGTATGAAAATGCAGCTGTTCATGAAACAGTATGTTCCTGGAAAGTGTGAACTATCATACACTGGCACTGTAACACACATTTTCCACTGAAAAGTTATAAGGAATCGCACATTTTTTTTTCTCTTCTTTTTAATCTGTAACTTGGGGCCACAACTATATGGAAAACATACATCCCATAAGCTGGACACATTTGTCTCTATTTTACATCTTTCAAAGAGTTCAGTCGTCATAAGATGTTACTCCATAACCAAAAAATGCAAGTGTGGTAGACATTGTTGTATATGATATACAAAAATTCAATGGTTTTGTTTAGAATGAAATTCCAGTGAAAACAGGAAGTGAAATATACAGATCCAATAATCTGCAGCGAAAGGTAATTTATGTTTTCAGCTTGTTGGTTTCTTTTTAATATGGGTATTTCCAAATTGTTACTACAATGCAGAAATTTCGCATTGTTTTTTTTAGTGCAGACTTGTGTCCAATTTGTAAAGCAAGGCCGCCGGCCGCTGGACCCATTGAGGTTAAGGGCCCAATAGTGAAATTACTCTGCAAACCATGGCACTTGAACCGGCAACCATCTGATCTTGGGCATCCACAGTCACAAGTCACCCCTAGTTTATCTACAGATGGGCACACTTATAATGCACAGTAAAACCACACGTTTTAGTACAAACCAATGACATTTATTTTGCAGTCACAATGCTTACACTATATGTAGCAGACATCCAGACAGTTCAACCAGATACCTTATCACTCGATGGACCCAACACACAGTTGCCAAAAAGACACATTCACATCTGGAAATGGGGGGGGGGGGGATAAATGAATATCCATGAGTGTTGAACATAGTTACTTTCTTACAAACTATTAGTAGCAACATATGTTGAGAAGAGCACATGTTGCCAATATAATCCATTCTGAATTGTCTTTATTCCCCTTAAATCTACCATAATTTTTTTTGCTCTCTTGAAAAATAGAAGTGGGATCCTTCAGAGATGAATCGGTAGGGGTTTTGGAGGTGATTGGCAGGAGCTCAGGTGAGATAAGACCACTGTGACAGATCTGCTTGAGGGGATGTTGTACCAGGTCTTCAGCAGTGCACCACTGCAGAAGATACTTTAGGCTCTGCTATCAAAATGCCTGCTCAACAAATAAGTCACGAGACAGAAAGCCTGGGAGATTAAACTCTGTAGCCACCAGTTAGAGTTCATAGAGAACCATGTACCTACACCCTAAAGACTTTTTAAACTGATTTCAGGAAAGATGTACAACTTTATGAGCTTATGGTTGGTATGTATGTCTGCACATGTAGGTGGAGTTACTGCACCGGACCCAATAAGTCCTAATCTACAACTATGCCACACATTCAGCCAACCACATATGTGCAGTTCAGCATCCAGACCAATCAGAATATTCAAAACGCAACTTGAGGTCGCAACTAAGCAGGCCCCAAAGCTAGACCTGCACTGTAAGCAGAGTGCTCTGGTTTGGGGGGGGGGACACCCCCACAGCTGCCTCAGATATCACCCTGGCAAACCCCAAGGAAGGAACAACCAACCAACTCCAACCCGCACCCGTCTGCCGAACTCCAGGAGTTTATATGTACAGATTTTTCCACACCTGGACCATCCCAAAGTTAACAGGAAAATATACAACAGGTTAAATGATTACACCCGCATCTGTACCCCCCCCCCCCCACCGTTCCATGCATTCGGAAATCGGACACATCTCACCTCCCAGATATAATATTCTTCATACAAACAAACCCGCACTGTTGCACTAACTTACTGTACTGTAAAAATTTCAATCACACTTTTTTCCTTTTTTTTTTTAAATTGAATTAATATAAACATTGTTCAAAATGTTATGAAAAAATGTACACTTTTTTTCCTTGTGATTTATTTTTTTGTTTTGTACAAGGCAGGCAGAAGCAGTGTTCTACAGATACCAGCACCCCCCTTCCCTGTCTGTCCTTCTCTCACACTGTCTCACTCATACATGAGGATGCTTCCCACTCAGGAAGTCCCAAAGAATTGTCACACAAGCCCCAACCCCCCCCCAAACTCCTCCCCTCTCTCTTTGGACTTTGAGCCCCAATTGTCAGTACGGTCAGAACAGTGACCTCTAGAAACTGGCTTTAAAATATATAAGTATATATATATTTATATATATATATATATATAAAAAGGAAGAGTTGGGCTGCGGGTGG
>JAABNY020000024.1:398856-416264 GCA_015164015.2 Brevimyrus niger
ATAGTACTCAACTGGTTGGTTGAAACAAAATCCTGGTTTGGATTTTTACTTTCTGGATCTGAAATGTCCACCTCTGTGGAGTACACATTGTTTGAGTGGTTTGGAGTGACTGCTGATTTACAGGAGCTTCTATACCAGGGTATATACCCAGAATACCTGTAATTATTCTATACCTGAGCCACCAAAAATAAAATCATATCCAAATAATACAGAAAGAGAATTAGAGATAATCTAACTTGTACTGCACATCAATTGCAGGCTGCAGACCATTAAAACACATCAGTTTCCAGAACTTTAAGAACATACGGCGACGGCTGAGGAGCAAAGCGCCTGATGACCGATTTATGTTTTGCCGCACGAGCACTTCTAAGAATGCAGTGATGATGTCTGCTTTGGGTTTGTGCGTTTTAGAGGATCACGCAAGATCAAACGCAGTGGGTGCATAATGATACACAGAGCCTCTAATGGCTCATTAAGGACAGAAAAACTGAAATATGTCTTAAAGTTTGGGGGGGGGGGGGCAACTTAGTACAAGCAGTGCAATTACCTTCTCGTTTAGCAAGATCAAGCCAAGCAGAGGTCTGGACATTGACCACTGATTCCGACAGTCTTCAAAAATGATGATGTTCAGTACAGTTGACAGCATCTGAAAGACACAGATGTTTTTAAGTATGAGTTCCTGTCAAAGGGAAAGAATGGTTACAGACATCACCCATCACACCATTACGTGTGGCTATTTTTTTGCCTGCTAGTGTTATGGGGCAAACTGAATAGTTTCCAGACTCCGGTTCTCATGTGCTCTTGTTTGTAAATATAAGTCGCTGGACGAGGTTCTGCAGCCACCTGCTGGATCATCTCGGGATGCTGCTGCATGATGTGCAGGAAGCGGTCGCTCTCCTGCGTCATGGGGGCGGGCCTCTTCTTGGTGCTCCGTGACAGCTGCTTGAACAGGTACGTGACTATGTGGTCCAGGCTGGAGCAGCATCCTGTGCACACCATGGTGTCTGGGGAAGGCAGGCGGGTGCAGTTATACGAATGACAGCCAACGTGATAAGCCAAAGATAAGGGAGCCCCCACCCCCACGGCCACAAAGTCTGGCCGAAAGATGACTAGGCAATATTTCCTCCCTTTTCTCAGTGTGAAAGTTCACGGCAGTTAGCCGGCTAACGCTTTCTCTGGGATGCAGGAGGCCTACAGCAGCAGATCGCTTACCAAGGGCTGTCAGTCCCTCTGAGATGGAGGACAGGATGTACATGATGACATGGGGCTCAAGACTGGCGATGAAGTTCATGTGATCCTGCGTCAGAACCTCCAGTAAAGAGTAATAGGACTGACTGAGCTTTGGATAGTCCTGTGGAAGGGAACACAGAACAGACCCTCTGTTAAGGTACAAGCCCATGTGGGAGGAGACCAAAAGGTTTTGTAATTATTGGAAGCAGCAGTGAACATATATTCAATCAGACGTATGCAATCAGACTTATGCAGACGTGATCTGAGTAACCATGCCTATCATCGAGCAAGGCCACACCCATGCGTAACCACGCCCATCATCAAGCAAGGCCACACCCATCATCAAGCAAGGCCACACCCATGCATAACCACGCCCATCATCAAGCAAGGCCACACCCATGCGTAACCACGCCCATCATCAAACAAGGCCACACCCACACATAACCACACCCATCATCAAGCAAGCCCACACCCACACGTAACCACACCCACCGACAGACACATCCACTCACCAGCAGGTCACTGTGTGGTATGGAGAGCAGCAGTTTGATGAAAGTCTGCAGGGCATTGTCGAGCGCATCGTCCCCGTATAGCCGGAAGACGCCAAAATTGACGTAGTTGCCGCTCAGCACTGCCTTGAGCATGGAGAAGCAGATGGAGATCCCTTTCAGCTTGAGAGCGTACACCTGATCCTTCGGCACCTCCCCTAGTGTAAGGATACGGTTTCCTGTGGAGGGAGGAAATAAATTACTCAACGCAGGAAGACAAAGGGACTGCTTGTGGCCGCTCCGAGTAGCCTAGGAAACTGCGGCCCGAGGAGGCATTAGCTTACCATTCCCACGTAAGCCATTTCACTGGCTTGAACAGAAGACTGCGACAGTATGAAGGCTTTAACAAGGAACCAGGAAAGATGCATAAACTTACTCCACCGTTATTCGTTTATGTTTGAAAAGGTTTTGATCCAAAACACAATTTCTATAAATACACTTTGTTCCTCAAAAGCCCCTACGTAAAAATGCTTTTCCAATTTAGGGTCAAGCAGAAGACAGCAGGTCACGGACGCCGAGGGAGGTGCCGGCCAAGCCTACCGTATGTGGTGATCATCTTGCTGGTTTCCCGGAAGAGCAGAATCCCATTGGGCGATGACACGTCGAACTGCAGCCTCTGTGACCTGGGGACACGGTGAGTGGGGTAGGTCAGAACGGCGCGCCGAGATTCGGGTTCGACCTCGGCTGCCGCAGACCGATCCGAAGCCCGATCCATTCCTACTTCCCGCCAGATTTATGGGTTCCGTCACACTGCAGTAAGCCTGAGGCAAACTATGGAGACCTCAACCATGTGGAAAGGCTTTAAATTGGAAACTAAAAGTAGCCCAACAGCTGCATTAGAAGCATCCTTTCCACATTAGGTAGCAACAGTGTCAATCAATACAATAAATCTAATTAGGCACTTGCAGAGACATAAGGAAGAATACTGCAGAATTGTGAGAAATGCCCTGACGCCTACCGTATGTGTAAGAATATTTAAATATTTATTAAAAGATCATATAGGGACTTGAAATTGACGGATACAAATATTGAATGGATTAGGGTAGGAAAAAAGGGGATTGGTGCATCTAGTTCCATGTAAACCAACAAAAGCAGGGAGTTGTGTGGGGAGAGGAGTTTCTGGTCAAGAACCTGGCAGATCCCTCAAAATCAATATTTTTGTATTATTCTTTAAAGAAAAATTGAGGGAGTTCACAGTAAATACATTTTACATATGAGAATCTAAGATCATAGTAATTATAGTTTAGTATCACTCGAAAAGTGTAACTGATGCCGTCATAAAACACCAACAAAGTTTCTGAATCATGAAAAGGGTTCTCATCAGAAGATTTGTGTAGGATTGGGTGTGAAAACACTCATCTGTTCATTAATCAGCTAAACGGTCCAAACATGCTACAATGGCAACCATTGCTGCAACACTTCTATAACATTGTCGCAACGTTTGAGCCCTAGCTGGGAGTTCGCCGGTTACCTATTGTGCACTAGTTCGGCCATCAGTTTGAGCACCGGCGTGGTGCACGCAGGGACGTGGTACCACAGCTCGACTGCCCTCTGCAGGATAGGCATATAGGTGGGGTAACTGTGAGGAGCAGCGGAGTTAAGGGCAAAAACTGCAGCAGAAAAGACCCACTGAGGAAGTAGCCTTATTTCAGCCACTCACCAAAAAGCTATCTGAACAAACGTGAGGGCCGTCCTTGAATAGCGGACGCCGGACCGAGCCTAAATGCCCACAGGAGACACCTTAAATCACAGAAGACCTCACCGTGTTGATTATCTGAAACATAAATCCTCCCAGTCGGGAGCCTCTGATGCAAAATGAGGTGCTAATTAATATCCCCTGGGACCAGAGCCAGGTGAAGCTGCACCAGGTGGGGGGTTGGAGGTACCGCTGCCATGGCCGGCCAGGCCCAGCGTAGAGTGAAAAGGATACATCCAGTCGAAGAGCATCATGAAGCTGGTCTTCGCGTTGAAGGCAAAAGCGATGCCCCGCAGGTCTCTCACCAGACCCACCAACGTCCTCTGGGGTTGGGAGGGAAAACAATGGTTGAGTACTTCGGGGCGGCAGTCGATGCCCTCGAGTTCCTGCGTACAAGGGCTCTCCTACCTTAGCCTCCTGTTCGTTGAAGGTGTTCGTGCTGAACATCTGCGCCACCGCCTCGAACGCGGCCGTGAGGGGCAGCATGAACTGCTCAAATTGGTCCTCGTCTTCGCCTGCAAAAGTCGACACGTGCAAACGGGGACAGTCGGGACACACCCGGCCAAGGGAGCGGCCAGCGTCGCGGGGACGGGAGCGAGACGACAGTCCTCACCCAGGTCCACCATGAGCAGCCGGCCGAGTGCCGTGTAGAAGGTGGTTCGGCATCGCATGTCACTCAGGTTTGACTGATTGTTCACGCCCAGGAAGGAAAAGTGCTCGCTCTGTGCGGGAAGGACAGGGAGGACCAAGGGTTACAAGCGAGACGCGCCGGAGCGGACAGTGTAGGGGAAGGGATGATGGACGGTGGGAGGCTCGCTAGGGACCATCTGGGGAGATGCGACGTACCGTGTGGTTGTTCAGCATGAACTGAACAGCGCTGAGCTTCACCAGCTTCCTCACGCTGCTGTAGGTACACAGGGGGGGGTCAAGGAAAGATGCCACTCAACGGCACCCCCATCGGGCAGTAGCTGGAGGACGATGATGATTTTGATGGACCAAACCAATTTTGCTTCTATACCCCCATATCAAATGAACTTAAAATGTAGCTTCCATAACAATAACAAGCATAATGCTTGGGGGAGGGGAATCTTCAATTTTTACCATTAGCAAAAATGGTTCCTAATGAACATGTACGCAAATAGGTAGACCATATGTGACCAAACACAGCTGGGAAGGATATCCAATGGAGAGGTCATTGAGGAGCTGCAGTGTCTTGGAAGTGATGGGTTCACACTGCCCCCAGTACTTCAGGTTGGTGATTCTACATTGTGAGAGAAAGAGAAGGTTCCTGGTTAGCATGTAGCACACACGCTACTCCTGTCCCATTCAAGCAGCACACCAACCTCCAGCTCACCTACAGCTGATCTCCAGCGAACAATGGCCTGTGACTAAGTACTGTAACACCTAAACAGGTACACTAGGTATACTGGACTGAAAGGGACTAGGCCATACTTGTGAGCTTCTGTCAATTTCAGAGCTGTGCTGATTAGAGACAACTGCAACATTTTATTAGTCTGCAGTACTTGCACGTTGAGGGGCTGTCACTGTCTCTGATGGCTGGTTTGTGAGCAATACAGCAAACAGCAGCCAAGGTCAATGGGACAGACATCCTCCCATGACCAGAAGAGGGTTACAACATCAACCAGCATCAGGTAAACACCAAAACGGCTCACTGGTAGTCAGCATGGGTTATGGACACGGCCCACTTAACCTCTGCTGTAACGTTGTACCTACATCTTGCCGATGAAGACGCTCAACACCATGGTCTCGTCGTTCAGGCCCAGGACCTCCGACAGGCGGCGGTAAAGCTGAGAGACGGGACAGCAGAGTTATGCGAGCACAATTCTGGAGTTCCACTAATGAATCAACGGGGCCAACACACCCACACAGAGAACAAGCGCCTTCTCCACGGGCCACTCGGCATGACATATTTTTTGCTATGTAGGAGGTGAAATAAATCAGGCGGCGTGAGCAGCATGTCCGAACCCTCAGAGCGGATGAGACGGCACGCGAAGGATTCCCAGATGACATCATGCTACATTCTACGAAATCCCAAACTGTACGACCGATGGACACTATGCTATCCCACAAGGCCACTGGAGAAGGGAAAATCGTTGCTGGCTCAGAAATTTTTGTAAAGATGGCAGAGGAAATGCCGTCTCTGTACGAATTTAAGTAGAAAACAATCCCTGGTTACATCAGTTGACTTGAATGTATTTTTTCGCTGTCTTTAAAAAAAAAAAAAAAAAAAAAACTTTCACAGGGGTCAATTACATCACTGGAAAAACATCCAGATCACTGCAACACTGGAATAACATCGGATATGTGTGCAAATGCATCCATACTGCTCTCATGTTCACATACAGTACACACTGCATTAACAGTTGAATAGCAGGCTTCTGACGAAGCTCAATACCTACTTAGTAAGTACATGATTTCAGACACACTGATCAATCCAGATCCACAGATCCACACTGAGACCAACACATGGTATAAAAACCCGGGAATTCCGGGAAGTCAGACAATCTGCCAGCGGCTCAGCTTTAAAGCCTCTTCACTGCACCTCATTATGAGCAGAAACAGGGTGGTGGGGAAGACTGGGATCGAGCAGCTGGGCTGCTGCATTATTGACAGCGTTATGGGGACACATTCACCTCACTGAGCCCGGCGATGGCTCCAGCAAAGCCAAGACAGTGGCAATGACTGGTCCTGTTGTCAAGGCAACAGGGCCTTTCCAGTAAAATTGGATAACTTCACAGACCTGTCTCCCCATCAACTTGACAGTCTGATTTGTACCAAGCTGCAGTTGCAAAAGTCTGGATTATATGCTTTTTTTGTATTAGTAACTTAGTAAAAAAAACAAAACAGAATACAGAAAACTACCAATAGCCCCTTACAAAGTTCCAGGAAAGATACGACTTCAGTCAGCGCAGGGCCAGAAACCAATAAATGGCCATAGTTCCCTTAATGGTCAGCATTTCACAAACGGCAAGGTGACCTTCCTCAGAGCGCTTCCTTGCATTCGGGTTGTTTGTTTCCTTTTGTTGCTCTTGATAAAGCACCTGGCACCTGGGCCAATCTCCCCTACCTCAAAGCAAACCCTCATTCTGCCACATGGTTTACAGGGACATTGCAAGAAAAGATGGCGCTATTTTGTTTAACGGCAAAAGTACAGATCGCTGCTACATGATGTCCGCATTCATGGACAACAGGGACATTCACAAATGCCTCAGCCAAGTGCCATTACCCATTATCCACACTGCAGGATGCTAACAGTCTGTACCATTGCCACAACACAGAACTTCTGGACTGGATGCCTGAACTCAGATTCAGTATCTCACTTGGATATTTCAATACTACTCTATATTTATCAGACTAAATATAAGAAATTCTTGTGGTCAGCTCACCGTGACGTCAGCATAATTGTAATGGCTTGCTTGATGCCCTATTATGCAAACTAAACTTCCTCCATTGCAAGGTAAACCATTTAAAGGGGATGTTGTGTCATGATTGCTATTTGGTTGAGGGGGCAAGATGTACACAGGACCAGGAAGCATTGCAGTCTGGTCTGTGGGAGGCTAACAGAATTTGAGAGACTGTACATGTTCTAGTCACACAATTATGACAGTAAAAGTAAAAAATATGCAAGCACTTGTGGCAAAAACGCTACAACAGCCATGTCTCACAATGCTAAGAGCCAACAGTCAACTGTAAACATAAGACGATAGCAAATTTGTCCACAAACTAACACCACAAGCTAAACCAAAGCTCTCCCAAGGCTGAGTCCCCATACAGGGTTTCAGATGGCCACTAAAATGCTCACCAATGCGACTAGATTTACAATTTTGCGACTATTTTTTTTCATTGCAGTCGCCAATGCCGACTGTCTCTCACAGTCCAAAACTGGCAGAGACGGGCAGCTTTTAATTATGTGTATCCTTAACCCACATCTGCCTTTCCCGCTACATTATTACGCAATTAAAATGGGGATCGATCCAGAGCAGTGTTGGCAGATATGGCAGGTATTGCCAAATTGTTGCATTGGAGACTCTCTACGCCATCTGGCAGCTTGATGCGGAGGGTATGGAGCCCTGGACTCCTGCAATGGTGGGTTGGACTTTTGCGAGATCCCGCGATACTTTTCAGTTACCATTAGTAACTGCACTGTGTCTGTTTGAAGTGCAAAAGATTTTGTTTATGGATTAAGAAATATAAACCTAAATGATACAGACATGTCCTGTAAGGTGAACTTTAAGCATTAAACTATGGGGGACAATGCACACCACGTAATTTGCATATTATGTGTTTTTATACGCATTTATTTTTTTAATAATTGCACTGTGTCCATCCACCACAAATGACTTTAAGCAAGACAGCTGGACTACTGAACGTGAATGGGGGGGAAAGAGTCAGAGGAAAGCCTGGATGAGGTCTGCAGAAGAGTGTAGAGAAACCTTGAAGAGGACCAAGAGCAAAACAGCCGCAGTTATGGAGGACGGAGTGTGCAAAGACCCCCGACTGCTGCTCTGAGCTGTTCACATTCTACAGGCTCCATGAGGCAAAACTAAGAACTTGCATCATTTATGTTGGGCAAAACCACAAATGAGAACTTAAGCTTAGGAACAATCATTCCAATATGGCTTCACAAATTATTCTGAATTACAGAAAAAAAAAAAAATAATCTAAGACAAACATTCAGGTTAGGTCAGCTAACACCATAGCACCAAAACAGACTGGCCTAAAACATTCACCTGAAGTTTACTGGTTATTTTAGAAGACTATCATCACACATCAGCATGTATAAACCGTAACACCCCCCACACTACCTGCACGCTTTCCCATACATTAGCACTCATGGCTGTCCACTTTACCTTGGAAGATTTCTGCACCTGGTCGCCGATGTAGATCTTGCGAAACTGCTCGAAAAAGCTGAGCATGGCCAACTCCAGCTTCTCGTTGCCGGCCTGCGCCAGGGGGGAGCCCGCCGGGTTCATCGGCTGTCGCCCCCGGAGGGACCGGGGGGGGGGGCCGTCAGTGACAGCAGAACACAAAACCGGTTTGGGGGGGGGGGGGGTAAAACATGCATTGATACTGTGCATGTCTGGAGTACGCAGTTGAATCCTCACAGGGCTCGACGACATGCACAACAGTAGGCTGACATTCAGGCAAACATAGATTATTCTGAGGAACTCCTGGTCCTGTTAAAGTCATCCATGTTGGTGCATCCAGGGTAAAACTGCCATATTTCGGTCACCGTCTATTAGCGGACACTCACCTGCAAACTAGCTCCCCATCCATGGCGTCCTGCTCGTCAGTGCTGGCAAAAGAGACCCTCCCCCCAATAACAGCACCGATGATGTAGACCAGCCATGTCAAACGACCTGCAGAGGAAAACCCAAATCATCAATCATCACCATCATCATCTTCGTCAGTCCATCTGTACCCTGGTAAACCACTCTGGGAGCAAACAGGTGAAGTTTCGGATAGTTATGCCGCGAGTCCACACTACCTTCCTGTACGGCAATGTCCATGGCACTCGAGTTGGTGGACTGCAGCAGCTCCTGGTAGGATTGGGCGGACTGGTCGAAGAGCTGAACCAGCAGGGCGCACGTCTTCTCGTACTCACAGCGGCCAATGGTGGACAGCTGGTCCAGTTGCTGCTGGACCAGCCCTGTGTCGTCCAGAGGATCCTCCAGGCCATCCCTGTCGATCACATTGACTGGTACAGGTCAGCACGTATGCAGGAGTTTACAGACCAAGTCCATCTCTTCGTGGTGAATTTTACAGCACAAAAAAAACAAAAAAAGCTCATGGAAAGAGTTGGGTGAAAAAAACTCAAAGAAGCAGGAGCAGGAAGTCGCCCTCGGCGAAGGTCGTCACCTGAGGATGATGTGTACAGACTCCAGGCGTGAGGTGATGTAGGCCTTGGTGACCTCGGGCGTGTAGGTCTCCAGGAGGTGCGGCTCCGTGGCTTTAACGTAGGGCACAGAGGCGGCCAACCGCTGCCACAGGCTCAGCAGGTAGTGCACGCTGTTGGGGGCGAACTCCCAGTGCTGGGGGGGGGGGGGGGGGGCAAAGCTGGTTACCAACAGCGACCAAAAGGAAAACCTAACATGGTGTACCACACAAACTCACTACACCCCCTCAACCACCCTTACGGTTTTAAGAGCGTAATCGATTTCTATACAGATGATTTCCCCCATTGAAGACCCAAGACAACAGATAAATATCATATGAGAACGATGGGCGGCTCCCTCGCAGAACACGACGACAACATGGGGCTTTTTAACAATGACGAAAAAGAAAAACATTCTTTTTATAGCAAGAGCGTGCAGAGACCGAAACGAACATCGGCCCACTTCAATGAATTACCAATGTACTGAAATCTCCACAGCTTCAGAATGACCCCCCCAGAAAAAAAAAACCTGGATGAATGCCAGTTGTAACAAGAAAAAAAAAAAAACACCTTAATTCTCAAGGTAGAATTTTATATGCACCAAGTCAGTGACAGATTTAATGTTTTGAGTATTTGGGTACAATATTCCCAACCTGTGGTATATGTCATAACCCAGGAAAAAAAATAAAAATAATATTCAGTCTGGCAGGCTTTTGACAGGAATACTGAGAAGAAATCTAGGAATAACCCAGGCGAGATGCCGGGGGCTTTGGCATGGACAAACCTGGAGGCTGGTTACGGTGAAATTAGCTATTAGTCTTATGACTTCTGGGTAGTTCTCCACCTTAACCAGCTCACCCAGCTGGTAGTTGCTCTTCAGTCTGGCTAACAGTCGACAGAATTCATGATAGTTGTTGGGATCTGACAAACTCTGAAACAGAGACGTGGGGAGGGAAGGAGAAAGAATCGACGGTGAAATAAGCATGTGCATCAGGCCTGCCAACTGAATCAAGCATGCAATAGAATTATCAATCCACAGAGGCTGAGATACCATCAAGCAAGGAAGGAGAACTAAGATTGTATAAACGGTAACAAAATAAATTTAAAGAGTATTTTTTTGAGGGGAAAATGTTAAATCATTACCTGCCCATGAAGCACCGAACCAAAATTACAAAGACCTACTGTTAGCAGGTGCTAACAGGCTAAACGGGGGATTGAAAGCAACCCTCTGCTCCTCCAACCATCGTTTCCGGTTCCTATAACTAGCAAGGGTAACTCAGCAGGTACCTGTGGGTTCTCCAGGATCCTCTTTACTCCGTCCACCAGGTGGGACAGGAACTTGGCCCGTTCTGCATTGTTGAAGAGTGACCTCCTTACAGATGCTATCTGTACCAAGCACGACAGGACCTGGGGGAGGGGGGGGCACGGCGGTCAGTCGACAAAAAGTAGGGAGTCAAGCAGGGAATCGGGATCCAGGCATAGAGACAGGAAACTAGGCTGGGCGGTACTCGTTCCTTTTAATCTGACAAACTACTCCCAGCCCATACGGTCAGACCTGGAAGACCTATTTCCTCTCTTTGCGGTTTATGCAGTTTGACATTTGCACAAATGGGAAAAATGCCCTTTCATGCATCCCATTAATCATGAATATATCACAGCTGTGTCTCAGAGGGACTCATACAAAGTCCACATGCAAACTATCACTATATCTAAGAAGTCACAGCTGTGGTGTGATGAACAATGGTTAACCGAGGTGCTAAAGGCTCCGTCTCCGGCCCACCTGTCAGTTGACCGGAAGACAGTCAACTGATTAGCTCCAAACCTTCTCTACCTCAGCCAGCAGGGGGCAGCGTTGTGAAGGATCCATCCTTTCTAAGCTCACCAGAGTAATTACAGGACCCCCAGAGAGGTGCTCCCACTCACCAACGGAGAAAGGGATGGAGGGATGGAATGGTACAGATCGAAGAACAGCTGCAGGGTGGAGGAATCCAGGAAGGCTGCAATCAGAGTGGAAGGAGACGTCAGCATGGAATTGTGGGTCTCAGTGCCCTGACCCCCAACCCCGGCCTGTTTCAGACTCCGCCCACAGAGGGAACCCTTCAGCTGCACAGGTGCCGGACCAAGGAATCCCAGCTCCCTGGATCATTTAACGACCTGCTAGTTTCCAAGCAACTTTGACAGAATTATGTGGGGTTATATATCTTGGTGCACCACCACCCCCCCCCAAGGGTCTCACCGGATCTCCAGCTGGTGGGAATCTGCACCGTGCACAGGTCGTCCGAGGACTCGTCAGTGGAGGTGCCGATGAAGTCGAAGTTGAGGCAGTTGTGGGCCAACTTCAGCAGCTGCATGAGCAGCCCATGCTGGCCCTCATCATTTAAGTTGAGGTTCTTCCCCGAGGCCTGAAAAGACGCAGGGAGACTGGTGAGACCGGCAGACCCGCAGCAAGCCGGAGCAGGGGCCACGGCATGGAAGACGGGCCCGTCACTGTAGACGAGCAGCTGCGTGCAGGGCAATAACCGATCCGTTCACATACGAGACAGAGAAGGGCGGGATTTACAGGCTCGGAATAAGCCTGACCTGGGGTGGAGCCCAGGCCGCAGAGAGAGACGACCCTCACCTGTTTGAGAAGGTTGCATGACAGCGTAAAGATGTCAAAGAGGGACGAGTCCCGAAAAGAGGAGGCGATCTTCCTGTGCTTGGTTAGCGGATGCGTGGCGTCTGCCTGGGAAACCAGGAGGACACGTTTACGTTACGTTACCTTTACGTTAATCATTTCTGCAGCACCTCCTGCCCCGTTACAGATTAGAAAAAAATCATTAAAGCAGAAAACCAGGTAAAAGCCAGGAGCAAAGCACAGCTGACTCGGACTAAAGAGAATCTTCTGCCTTAATGAAGACCAGGACTACGAGGCTGTACGGCTCTGGCCTACAAGCCAAGTTCATTCTTCACGGTTTGTAATAATTACTCAATATTGTTGGTCCACCATGATCTTGATGGATTGGGCTTGAGTTCTTAACTGCAAAGTGCCAAACAGCTTTTACAGTACCTGAAATGCAGCGACCGCATTAATGCACACGTGATCCAATGGGCCGCTCACTAGGAGTTACTGTTACTAGGAGACGAGAACAAGCTCTTTGGAATATCTGCAGACGCACATTTCATCGGTGTCACGGCTGACACACCCAGCTCTGAACTCTCCCCCACTAACAGCAGCCCTTTAGGGTTAAAGGGGGGGGGGCCGCCCTTCACTGCTGGGTCTGCCCCTGACTCTGCCAGTCACAGGGAGCCTTCTCCCCCCACTGGCCTCAGCACCAGCCACTGAGCAGCGAGGAGCCACAGCAAACGCTGGGTACACAAGCGCTGCCGGTGGCATAACAGGAAGTGGTCACTGTATAAAATGACGACTCAGAAACGGGCAGAGCAGCAGGACAGAACAGGAGGTGCAGAGCTGGTGTCTATAGATAGATCTTACTGACATACTGAAATGCTTAATCAAAAATCTGTAATATGAATTTAAATTGAAAAAAGGCTGCGCAAGAATATGTGGAAAAGATGCATATAAAACAGCAAAAGTAATCTGCCCTGAGCACCTATCAGCAGCTGTGTAAAGCTGACATCTTCCCAAGCTCTTAGAATTCTTTTTTTTTTTTTAGTTGTTCGGGTCTGTTTAGACTTCAAAGCTGTCCCCTCTCTGTGTGATCCCTGACACCCAAAGACAAAACGGCAGCAGATCACAATCGCCAGTTTAGTCTGGCCCCCTTTACACTTAAGCTGGCCGTACTGTCGAAACAAAAGTCGAACACATCAGCGAGAACAATCTTTCGCCGCCACCTTGTTCATTTCATATCGGGCCACAGCTCTAGAGGGCGGAGAATGTTTCTGATGCAGCAGGGCCCACATAGAGTGCAAACAAACATTATGATGAGTAGGTGGGTCTTTGTAAAGTCTTTTAAAAAATAAGTTTTTACCGCCATTATTGGTTGAATACTACAAGTGACGCAGACAGGTTATACACTATTAAAGCACACATTCCACAGCAAATATTACATGGTTTCGACTATTATTAACAACATGAATACACAAATATACACAGTAATTTGCACTATTTAAAGTGTGGTGCGATGCAAATTATATATTTTGCATCAACCAATCGTGGACAGTGGGTGGGGACAGGACAAATGGAAAAGTTTGCCTCTGGGGCCCTGTGCAGGTGACGTACTAAAGCAGTGATCGCCGCAGTGACTACAGCTCATACATCCACTGCATCACTGCATCGCCAAAACTGCGTCGGCTCTGTCAATTTCGCATTTAGTATACAGCCACCTTTAAGCACAGGCCCAAGGAAATCATTTTGAGTTTCTTCGGAGGCCCAGTCATTCTGATAAAGCCAATATGAGCAAGCGGATCAGGGTGAGAGGTCACACAGTCCTCCATTTTGCTATCGGGCATAAATCGGGAGGCTGAGCCATGTCCGTAATTGTGCGAGGTGAAGCAGAGGACGTCAGGGACAGGAAGCACTTCATCACTGGGCGGAGTGCTGGCACTTACCTGGTTAATCTCATTGGTTAGCTGTGAGAGAATGGTGACTCCTATGATGCAGTGCTCTACGCTGTCCTGCAATGCAAAGTGGCCATTAGTGAGTGAGGCATATATCTGAGAGCCAATGGGCAGCAGGGGGCGCAGTGGTTAGGAGAGGAAACCAAAGGGCAGCACAATGGCAACGACATTTTTTTGCTTGAATAATGAAACATGCCATTGTAGGCTGTAGGAGTAGCTTCGAGGAACGGGGCCCTGAGTATGTAACAAAAGCCAACACCAAGTTGGGAGGAACTTAGGGTGGGGGTACTGCTTCTCATTATTATACGGCAAATGGGTTACAATCTGACAGTACCGGAGCTGCAGCGGGCAAATCCAGGTCTGTCTTTCTCCACTAGCAGACAGCAGGGAGTCCCCATCATAGAACATTCCTATTTGAAGAGCTTTTGCTGTCCACCATAGAGTCTTCCTCACCCCCAGGGCTCAGCGGGGAAACACTTAAACTTCAAAGGAAAGCAGCCCCACCACAAGTCCCAGGAGTGGTCTGGACCTTTCAGAGAAGGACCAAACCGCCGTGTCCCACACTGCAGCCTGCAGTCCGTCAAAGGACAGCAGGTTGTTCCAGGACGTTGCCTCCGTGGGCCTGGCGGGAGAGGCCCAAGGGACCCGGCTTTAAAACGCACCTGCAGGAAGCGGGTGACATCAGCGATGGCGTTCCTGAAGGCGTAGTCATCCTTCTGACAATCGAACCAGCCCAGTTTGGTGATCCTGGCGTAGAGCTGGATCAGGGCTTGGGTGACGAAGGCCGCCAGCTTCGGCCTGGTCGCCAGGTAGTTGAGTACATAGTTCCCTGGAGAAGGGGCAGAGTGGGGTCAGTCTGGTGGAGTCTCACACCAGAAACACATACTGGTCATTCAGTGTTGCGACTTTTTCCCAATGAAATCCTACTGCTGTCCACTTCATCCCCAGATGGGTGTGCCATTTCTACGCTGTAACCTGAACTGTTCGACACACAATTCTTTAAAGTATATTGATTACTACCAATGCCGAAAGGACCCTTTCCGGCGCATTTGTAGCTAAAGATTTTTGAGGGCCCCACTCCCCCCGTTCCCCGTTTTTTAAAACTTACGAATATCGACGCGCTGTTCCAAGGGAAGAGGATTGCTCGTCCTCGACACCAGCTTGGAAAGACATGTGGCAGCCAGCAACTGGGAATAAGATGACTGAGAAGAGAGACGAAGATGAGTGAGGTTAAGACAGTGACAGTAATGGCCTGTAGGTCACATGACGAGAATCCACCAATCGTGAGGGTTATAGGCAGCGGCACTGGTAGACCAGCAGAACGCGTTAACTCAGGTGACAATGTCTAGGCATGGTGCCAGATGACGGCGCCATGTTCCCTACAGCGAATGAAGTAAAAGGAGAAGCAGAAACAAGTCTGCCTTTTTCTCACACAGAGTTTGATTTAACCCACCGGTCTGCTACTTTTCGATTCATTAAGTGATACAGGCCGTACCCAGGTTACGAAATGAGATCCGCTGCCAAGTATGCCTTTAAGTCGAATTTGCAAATAATGGTACATGACATGGTAATACAGTACATAACAATAACAGTTATTCAACAATAGTAAGAAGTCACAAAGTAGTGCATGCGTTTGCTATTATGAAGCACTGTGTGTTAATCGATTTTTTTATATAATAGAAATGGACTGTCAAGAATCCTAAGTATGAGTTGTCCGCAAGTCAGTTGTTCTTAACCTGAGTACTGCCTGTAAGCACAGGATTTGAAAATCTCACCATGGTGGCTACAATCCCGCCGGATGTTTTCCTAGAGACAGACAGCACCAGGGGGATTCCGGAGGGGGGGGGGTTGACTTACGCTCCCTCTCTCCAACAGCAGCTGGCACTTGCTCAGGCAGTCTGGGCTGTTGGTAAACTCCACCAGGGCCTTCTCCGCCTGAAGCCGAGTGCTGGTGTCCGTGGTCTCATACAGCTGCTTGCACAGGATCTCTAGCTGGGCTAGGCTCTGTGAGACACACAGGCGAGGCGGGCAGGAAGGGGCTTCAGAGAGGGCCGACCTCCAGGAACACTGCAGCTATTTAACGATCGCTCAACGTCAGTCTTATTCAACATGGAGACGGCGCGCGAGTGTCCGCCACATTTTTAATAAAAGCGCCCGTCCAAAAACTGATGCCCCAGAGGACTCTACGTAAAGTCACTCGGCACATGTGTAACCAGAAAAAAGCCAGATGAAGAAAAATAAGAAATGTTCGTATGGAAAGGAAACCTCAGCCAGGGCTCAAAGGTCAACTGGCTAACTGCCCATCCTTAGCAGCTAAAACATGAACTTACTCTGCATGTCTATCATGTCGATCATCGGATGAGTAGGTGATGTTCACATGGTCTCGATTCGGCTATATTGTGGCTGCAGTTACTGCATTTTAGAAACGGCTGCAGCCAGTAACGTGCATAAACCAATATGGCGCAAATGCGCGAGAGCACAGTTAGTGAGAAAGACATCTGCTGCATAGACCATCACTGCTGAATGCAAAGGATCGAGAAAATATGACAGGTGTGCAGCTCACAAATGGAGAAGATGTCACACAGATTTCAACACTTAATCCCATTTAACAGAACGAATCAAGGGAACCGCGGGGAAGACGACAAACGTGCACAGATTTGACCGCTCTTTGGAGGAACTCGACGCGGCTTGGTTGTTAATAGCGTAATGATTACAACTATTTCCAGCCAGTGCTAATACACATGAGGGGGGCAAGGACCCACAACATGAGCGAGACATCAATGGCGTCAGGAATCTCGCTGATGAAAATGTGAGCCAGCTAAATTCAGCACTCAGTAGTGAGTCATCACCTATGCAGGGTGTAGGGACTCGGTTTCATAAGGTACTTGCAGAAAGAGAGGAACAGGTCATGTCTGAATATTAAACCCAGGCTGGCAATAAAAACACGCCAACAAACATTTCTATTTTTAAATGCGGCGCTAACTAACGCAAGAGTAAAACTGATTTACTTCATACGTTTTTAGTGAAACGGTTTGGAAAGGAACTGAACATTGATCTGCGATACATGTGCTGGGCACCGTGAACAGTGAAGGTGGAGAAAGAGCGACGGATCCCGCACGATAAAACAAGCACTACACTATCGACGGAGCTGCGCTTCCGAGATAAGGCCGTCTCTGCCTCACGCCTGTTGGGGCCACACTACTGGGGTGGAACAGTGTGTCCTGACCCCACTTTCCCCACGTCCAGGCAAGGTGTGAACTCCGGGAGGTGCCGCCCCACCAGTTGTCCGACCTAACTTTGAGAAACTCACGAGAACTCAGTGGTTCCTAAAAATACCCCAGCACCAATCTCACTGCCTCAGGCAGAGGGCGTAGGTGGATGTAGATGGGGGTGGGGGGGGGGGGGGGGGGATTATGTTTTCTTGTAATGGGGATGTTTTGCTGCATTTCAGTTGAAAGCGGGTGAAAGTGGGCAGTAG
>JAABNY020000024.1:423664-446512 GCA_015164015.2 Brevimyrus niger
TGGGAGGGGGGCAGAGAGAGGCGGGGCAACGGGGGTATGGAGAGGCCTAGACGTTGTCCTTGTTTAGGATCCAGATTGCCTGGGGGGTAGAAGCTCTTTCTCAGCCTTTCAGAGCTGCTCTTCCGGCAGCGATATTTTCAGCAGAGAGAAGATAGGGCTGGGATTCTGAGAACTATGTAAAGAGAACACACACACACACACACACACACACACACACACACACACACACACACACACAGAACTGCATGCCACTTCATTCTACGTACTGCACAGCTTGTGCTTAATTTGAGTTCTGCTTTATGGAAGTTTCT
Organism: Brevimyrus niger; assembly: GCA_015164015.2. Classification (NCBI taxonomy): domain Eukaryota; kingdom Metazoa; phylum Chordata; class Actinopteri; order Osteoglossiformes; family Mormyridae; genus Brevimyrus; species Brevimyrus niger. The sequence continues at coordinate 423,976 of JAABNY020000024.1, forward strand.
GGATTTTTTTTTGTGCATGTTTTTAATCCGTGGCTCGTTGAAATCACGGATGCGGAACCTGCAGGTACGGAAAGCCGCCGGCTCAGGTGGGGCCGGGCAGGCCATATGGTGTGCAGGGATGGCACATGCCTGGCCCGCACCTGCCCCTCGTTTACACCATGTGGGTATGTGTGCCTGCCCATGCCCTGTTCCTCTCTCAGCTATTGTGCTGTGTAAGTCTGCTTGCCTGTATTCTGTCTAGGATGCCCCTCCCTGCAAACCCTATTATAGGTCTTCTTAGATTGCTCTGTGTTTCCTTGTTTTCAGTGAAGTTTTTAGTAGTTCCGTTTTTTTCTGCCGGTCTTTTTTTAGACTCCTTCTGCTTGTGGCTTGTTCTTTTGAGTTTTGCTTGTAATAAAGTCGCTTGTGTTCCGAAAGCCGCCTCCACGGCCAGCAATTATGGCTCATTATTACAAATAGCCTTTCCAAAAGGGGACCCTGTGTGTTAATTCTACTGGTCTGGACATTACATATTTCCAACCTTGCTTTTGTTCATTTTTTAACCACAGTCATCATACTTCAATTAGAATTTTCATGAGTGATACCTTTCATGACAGTGTTACCTTTTGGCTTTCTGCAAGATTAATATAATGAATACCTGCTCAAGCCTGGACACCTGAATACCTGGATATTCCTGTAACCTTGCCAGGGCAGCTGCGACCATTTCTGATTGCAGGTCAAGAAAAACTCAGACACAAAATGAGCTGAGCCCTGAAAGCAGATTCAGACATATCTTCAAATAAGGTTGCCCTCCACAAAACTTTGCTGAGCTGAGTATTACAGACGCCTGACTCAAAAAAGGTTGATTATTGGTGCTTAGGGTATAGCTATAGGGAGATTGTGTCACTGAGTGCCACTTTGGAGAGCAGATGGAGACACAGTGGATTTGTTCTCGTCTCGTACTGCTGTCTCCTAATAAGAGGAAGTGAAAGGGCCTCTTTCTGCACATGAGAACACGAGAACCAAGTCAAGTCGATATGCCTAGACTGCTCCCAGTCAACTGACCATTTTGGTGTCTAAATGGCCCCTTGAAAGGGCTGTAGCATTGGGTTTATATATCAAACAGGGCATTAAATCTGGGGCTGTGTGTTTGGTTCAGCACACTATTTACGTCCGCTTTATCTGATCGGACATTGTGTCCCCATAAGGATAGATAAACCCGCTCACACGTACACACACAAATACGCACGCACACACGAACGTGCACACACACACACACACACACACACACACACACACACACACACACACACACACACACACAAAATGTGAGTATCTCTGGACAGAAATATTAAAATAAAATAAGTGTTCTCTCTTCTGCTTAGCTTACAGAGAAAAAGCTGCAGCCATTTCTGCTGCTGAAAATGTTACTAGAGGCTCATACATAGCACACGATTTAGAAGGTGGAGGGGGTGGCCGTTTTGTCTTCCTGTGTGAAAATGAAGATGGAAAAAAACTCCTGATTGACCTGACTATTAAGCTGAAAAGTGCACAGGAAACTACTCTTAACCACACAGAGCTGTGGTTTGTTAGATTAAAAACTGAGCATTTTTTTTTTTTAAAGAGTAGGGACCACCTGGTGACTAGACCAAAAGAGTAACGATTTAGATTTAGAGGAGCTGCCTGTACCAACATAGTTCCTGCCAACCCACGCAGTATGACTTCTGAAGTTGAGCATGTCAGGTGTGACGTTGTACACCAATGTGGTCAGACACCCCCAACCCCCAATGTGCTCACACGTCATGGGAAATGATCAGTATTGTTTCATAATGTAAAGGTGTTACAGTTGCCTAAAATACACATCAAGCCTCTTCTATTTCCCAGGCATTTCAATGTTGCATTAGATCCTTTTGCAAGGACAACACATCAGGTTTCATTGACTGTAAGTGTTCATTTAACTGTGGTGGCTGCAGACTGACATTTACACTGCTGTGCTCTACAGCTTGAATTGAGGAAGTACATTCTCAGAACTGGAGTCCACACAGAGGCTGCGTCTGCTGGCAGGAACACACGTGTTTTACTTGAAGTGTCCCTGAAGTCAGCTGCACCTACGGATTGCCCCGACAAACAGTCTCAGGAGGCACCGTGACTACTGGGCTGGAAGACAGTGCGGCTGGAACTGCTATCGAGAAGATTTGGCAGAAGGTGGCGGGACAGAGCCTAAGTGGAGAGACAACGGGGGACGCCATGGATGAATTCATCCAAAAACAGGGGCCCTTGTACATCCAGCAGAAGAGGCTCAGGAGGGTAGGCTCCCAGACTTCATATCGGCTGTTCAGGAATCACTTCTGATGGTCTTGTATGTGACAAGCTTGTACGAAGCAGGGGTATTAGCATTGAGGGGTATTTATTGTTCAATTTATTAGTCGAGTTGGCCAACATGTCAACTCTGCTACTGTGGTCGGAGGAGTTCGCTCAGGAGCTGAAAAAATCAGCCTTTGGTTAGACACCACAGTGTGTTGCATGGTTTTATGTTGGTTATGCATTGGTTTGACACCCCAAAATATTTTTGATTACTAATTTTTATTGCCTGTACCCTGGTAGTAAAAATGGTCTGAATGCCCCTTGAATTTTGCGTTAGCCCCGTATCACACAATTTATTTAATGCTATGGTCCTCGGCAGGGGTGAGTTGTTCCTGTTTCATAACAGGATTCCCCAATCCCGGTCATGAAGGGCAAGTCTGCACCCCATTTTGCAGATTTCCCTGCTCAGACAGACCTATTAAACCAGGCAATTGGCCGGTGAGTTGAATAATGTGTGTTTGAGCAGGGAAATCCACAAACTGGGTGCAGACTGGCCCTCCAGGACCGGAGTGGGAGAACCCCAGTGTAATGGCTCTCATTTCGTCAACTGGCCGAACGGCTGAGTGTCCTCACGTAAAGATGAGACATATTGGAAAGTAAGGAGGGAACCGCAAACATGCTTTTAATTTTCTTGCTTTAATTTGACAAATGGCAGAACACAGAAAACAAGCATTTTAAAAGCGTGGAGCGTCACACTTGAAGATATGTAATCTGGAAACCCAGAGACCCACAAGAGATGGGTGATTTTCTAGATGCCCTCCAAAATATGTTCTGGATACAGTGCCAATATCATAATGTCATAAATTTCCTCCTGCTTTGTAGCTCACAGTGAAGCTGAACTTCTGCCGTGAATTAAGCAAAACCAGCAAATTATGTTAAACTGGTTTCCTAACCCACAGATGGAGTGATCCCTTCTGGATAGTATTATGTCATCAAAATATCTACTCATAGGAGACACATTTAAGCATTAAAATATATGCAAATGAGCAGTGACAAAATTAAAAATCTATTCAGTCCACCAAAATGTTACTGTTTTATTCTTGGAAGACTAGATGAGCAGAGCTTCAGTTCCCAAACCTCTTCTCTGGGGCACCACAGCTATTCCATGTGTTTGTTACATTTCACCACCTTAACTTCACTTAATTAACTTATTAGTTAAAGCATTTCATTAATAGGTTAAACCGTTTAGTGAGGTATTGATTAGCTATATGTAGTATGCTAGTAATCAAGTTAAGAAATACATGGATATATAGGATGGTTACCACAAATTCTAGGGTGATTTTTCTGAAATGGCTAAGCTAACACACTGTGACAGACACAATGTCACACTTATACACCAACATAAATTTCTTTGGCAGCTTAAGACTTTCTCACAGTGCCGTGTGCGATGCAGCTGGAGATGCTAACAGGCTGAAATTGCTACTTGTGCTAAAACTTCCAAAGTAAAAAGGTCAAACTAAAGTATTTCTAATGTACAAATTCTGCACTCTTTTTTGAAGGAAACCTTGTGTAGAAATCCGAAGACATTACATATTTCAGTTGCTTTGGGTAAAGGGCGTAGAAGAATCTGATATTGGGAAGAACGCAACTTAAAATTTCAATGCAAAGGTCTACTTTTTTGGAGGGAGGGTTGAATGAAGCCAAATTAAATATTGGGGGGGGGGGTCCATGAACCCCCCATCCTTTGTCCCTATGCCATTGGTTCAAAGACAACTTTACCAACATGAACACAAGCAACATAAGGTGTTTTTTAAAAATTATATGGATTTTTTTTTTTAAATAAGTTACTTTACAAAGTATGCTGTTGTATAATGGAGTTATGTAGTTACCCAGAATGACTTTCCAAGCTTACAACATGACATACCACTTACGCAGCAGGATACTGTTGCCATGGAAATTACATTGAGGCAACTTTCTCATGAGTTTACAGGAAGTGTCCATTGTGGGAATGGAATATCATCTTTTTTTAGTTACCAATCAAGGCCCTTAACCAGTAGTCTACCTGCAATGGAACTAAAGCAGTGAGAACTTCAGCTACATAACCGCAATACTTGCTACCTCCTCTTAACGTATGGTCACATGGTTGCTGCTGATGAGCAGAAGATGACTGAATGTTACTGATGCTTTGTAATCTTTATGTGTCCCCCTGGCAGAGATGGGAAATGGTTTGGGCCATCGTTCGACAGGAAAGCGGGTCTTCTCCAGCCCAAATGGAGCTCTTCAGTTACAAGGCACAGAGCACAAGCTGCCTGGAGGAAACCCTGGGAAAGCTAGACAGCGTGATTGTTCTGCGTGACGATGTCCATGTGGGGGCCGTGATGTCAGAGGTGCCAGACTGCCCTACTGGGTGTACGCCTTTTGAGTTAGATACTGCTGAAGGCTCCTTCCTGTTTGCTGCCTCCTTCCATGAGTTGGAAAGCTGGATCCAGAAGCTTTCATCTTTCACTGTACGTTTCCCTTTGGTAACTTTGGTTCCCATGTGTCACTTTTACACGGGGCAACACTCAAGACAAACACTATAAGAGAGCAAAAAAATCAGCAGTAAAACCAAAATAATGTTGTTGAGGCCGGGCATTTACTAAACTAATTGAATACTTGGCTGTATCTGAAATCTGATTAATCACTTTTAAGTAAAGATGCACCGACTGTATTGGCCACCGATCGGTATTGGCCGACACAGAACAATTAGCCGATGGTTAAAAATGAGTCGACATTTACCCCCGATAATTCCCTTTAAAATTTTGACACATGTAGATTTGAACACCCGTGTAATAACAATTAAGTTAGGAAAATGTAGGATGTGTGGAATTTTAATGTTAACGAAAACGACATTAGAAATACATTTTGCAGGCATTGCTCTACTAAAATTATACGAGAAAGATCGACTAAAAATATTTAAACACAAATCACATTGCTCACCGTAATGCAAGACAGTGAACAGTATGATGAGATTCTAAAAAACGAATCCATGCCAATAAGGGAGGCTGCAGTGCGGCTGGATAACGGTAGCGTTTGATAGCAAAAGAAACTTAATGCAGGCAGTGCGAAGCCAAATGATATTATTCGAAAAATGTATCAAACTGTTATAGCCTAAATGTTATAAATATATACTGTTATAAATATATAGTGCAGTGCTCTAGGAATCTTGTTGTATGCCACAGTTTGTTTTCTTATCCAAAATAAATACTTCATATTTTTGGAAGTATAGGCTAATCAGTTTATTTTTTAGATTTATTTTGGTGGACTGCCTCTTGCAAACAATCATTTTCAGCATTATATTTCCAAATAATCGACTTTTCAGTGGCGCTGTTCACTAAGTTCTTCCTTACTAAACACGCCAGTATTAATGCTTCTGTACGCCGCCTGTAAGCAAATGCACCACCTAGGATTTACAAAAATAGCTATTTCAGCACAGACATCACAGTGCTGCAAGTTCTCTGACGTTCAAATCAGAGAAACACAACGTAAATAAAATAAGAATCAATAACTGTTTCTGAAAATAATAATAATATTGAAACATTATCAACCAACTCATAAAAATTTAAATGCCGGCTTTGTCTCGGCTCTTGTCCCTAAACTAGCACTTGTCATTTCCAATTTCATTGCAGTTGAGCTACCTGGAGTGTGGGGCGCGGAATGCTGGCAGGCTGCCGGAACTTTCTGGAGAAAACTCGGAGATGAGGGACAATCCCATCTACGACACGTATAACAATGGTAGGAGATGCTGTTTCACACCCAGGGGACAGAAACATAACAGTTTTATCATAGTTTTAAATAATAAAAAAAGGTGGGATTTTTAGTTGGATTTTTAAAAATTTAGTTTTGTTACTTTTAGTCAGTTTTCAATGTGGTATTATTAGTTTTTAGTATAACGATATATGTATGGGCTTTTTTATAGATATTATGTGGGTACCGCCGGTGGGATTTGGATGTAGCCCCTGTGTATGTCGCTATTAATAAGTCCACTCGAGGATCACATGTACCTTTACCTGACTTTTGTGTGTAATCATGATGTGCTCTAGTGTTGTATGATTTGTGTGAGCCCCCCGGTGTTCGCAAACGCATTGCGTGTCCGCGGTTCGTTTAAGTGGCGAGTCAACCAGCGATACACGATAAAATCGCCTCTTCTCATTTTTCCACCGCCGTACTTCTATCAGTTCAGCGCCGCGATGTTTCAGTTTCGGTGTTAGTCATTTTTAGAGAAGCAGTGTGCGTGTGACAATCCTACATGGACACGCAATGCACGTTAGGTACTAATGTAAAAAACATGTTTCAGAGGTTATTAATTAGTAATTAAATATAAACATTACAGTAGCACTTTACAAAATTAGTCAACAAATAAGCATATATTAATAAATGAACTAATGCCAAAGTAACAGTGAGTTAATGCATTTGTTAACAATGTACACATCATGAAATCCTGAAGCATGCACCTTAACACCCAATGTCATACGCATTACTAATTGTCTTTCTTACCTACTACGTTTCTGATCAAATTAATTAATTAGTAATTAATAGAATATTGTAAATTGCTCTGTTGTTTTATCTGAAGATGGTGGTGATGGCCTAGTGGTAGGATGCTTGCTGCTGGACCAAGAGGTGATGGGTTTGAAACCTACCTCCCGCCCTGCCACCACTGGGTCCCTGAACAAGACCCTTAACCCCAAGTGGCTCCAAGGAGACTATCCCCCGTAGTTAGGCATTAGTGGCATTACTGCAGTTTATTTATTAATATATGCGTATTTGTTGATCAGTATTGTAAAGTGTTACCAACATTACTTTAAGTGGTTAGTATTACAAATGACAATGGAAAGTATTTGACGTTAAGTGGTTAGTATTTGAGTTTTAGTTCTCCATAATGATAATATCTATTGTCCAGCACCTGTGAGTTCCCTGATCTGCTCTAGTCTCTAGTCAGTTGGAGTTAAGAAGGGACCAGCGGGCTCTGTGGGTTTTTTTTTCTGGTTTTACACTTATTCTGCAGACAAAGATGGTACTTGAATGTCTGTGGCTAGCGGTCAGTCTTCATGTTCTACCTCTAAATGTGTCTTTATATTTGGTGCCAAGCTTTTTGACGTTGCCAGCATTTTCACAGCTGGACAACATAATAAGCTTTGTATTAAAGTATTATTTCCATTCTCTTCCTTAAAAAAAAAAACATTGCAAAATTTCCACAAACTAAGTGGATTTTAGATGGGCATCCACCAGCAGCATAGTTCTTGTCAAATGGAGTGAAGCTAAAACAGACAAACAAACAAACAAACAAACAAATAATAAACAGTAGCAGAGTGATCTTGTGAGACATGTTGTGCAGGAAATATCTTCCTGTGACTTTTTAGTAGTATACATGCATCAGAATACCATTCTATATTTTCAGATTTACTATAATATAACCCAAAAGTAATCCTGATTTATTACAAATGTAACTGTAATCTGGCTATTTTTTGTAACCACTTAATGCAGCTCCTTGTTTTCTGAAACCCCTCAAGCCTGGATATAGGTAGCTATCCAAAGACATGAATATGCATGGAATATATGTAGGATGAGAATGTTCACACATAAAGATTTATATATTTATGTATCTTTTTATTTTGAAAAAGTTGTTTGCAATCAACCATAGAACAAAAGCATAACAAGAAGTTCTCAAATGAAACCAAACCACTATGACGTGAGTAATTTTCCTGCACGCAATCGGGGAGGTGCAGGACTGCGGCTGCATGTGGTGATAAATAAAGCGGGGGTTTTATGAAGCTCCTGAGAAGCTTCCTGGGAGTTCAACGACTTCCTGCTGTCGTTGCTGCTGACCACCTTCCCCACAAAGTGCACTAGATACCCACATTCTCGCTGGGCTATTTGCAGTAGCTTTCTTCCTGGGCCTAGTACATTATTGATGTAGCTAAGATATTTCTTTATATGAAGAGACATCATCTTAAGTTTAATAGCTTTAAATTTGGCCCTTAATAGAATACCATATATATGTATAGTACAGTATTCATTAAGATACCCCAGCTAAAGTGGCTGTTAGGTCTTCCTTCTAGAACATCAATATCCAGCGTTGTCCTTAAATAGTTGCGCGATCTGCTGCCCTGAGTTGCTGACCACTGAACGTCTTTCCTTGTGCTGTGGCCCCCAGTAGACGCTGACTTCACGGCCAAGGTGAAAAGGACAGAAGCAGCGGCCCGCTGTGGTCTTCAGGGACCCTGTATCCTCACCGTCGGACTCAGGGACATCCTGCTGAGGAACCCCCTTACCCAGGAAGTGCAGTTTGTCTGGCCCTACCGATTCATACGCTTCTTCGGATATTACAAGGTAAAGTGGAAAAAAAAAACAAAAAAAACATCCTTCCTACGGTCACTAGATGGTGCTGTCACGCTCGCGTACACACATTACTTGAGCACATCCGGACACTAACCGTCTCCCTCCCTCCTTTTCCAGTCAGTATTCTATTTTGAGGCGGGACGCCGCTGTGATTCTGGGGAGGGCAAGTTTAAGTTCCAAACCAAGAAAAACCGGAGAATTTCACAGGCTGTCGGCGCCGCCATCAACAAGCAAATACTGGAGAGGTGTGTGAAGTCGGAGTCATCCATACGGGACCGCAATGATCCTACTCGAACTTTTACTGCCATTCCGCAGCCACCTGCTCGGGCCAGGGGCAGCTGCATGGCTCGGGACAGAGCGCACGTGCAGCAGGCAGATCTGCTTGCCGAGACGGCACTTTCCGTAGAACTTGGGGGCCTAGCATTAGATAGCAAGCTGCCGCTTCAGCTTGACGGCGCCACGGAGTCAATGCCGGGGGATCTCGACACGGTCTGCACTGTTGTGCCTGCAGAAGAGCAGCACGTTTGGGCAAACGCCTGGGATGTGGCATCTGGGGAGGAGGACGAACAATGGCACGCGAACGAAGATTCAGCCACGGCTCGTGGCCAGCATTCCTCCATGTCTCAGGAGACGGGTTGCCGGACACAGGGCCTGCAAGGCGCAAGGGAGAGTCTGGATTCTCTGTATGCCTCAGTCGCAAAGAAAAAGCTCAGGGGGAGAAAGGAGGCCTGCGCACTCACCGAAGCCAAATCTGCCTGCCCTTTGGGGACCACAGACTTCACAGAGAACCACGTGGCGGAGGAAGGCCTTGCCTGTAAGGTTCTGCTTCTGGAGGAGAACCTCGTGGAGCCTTCGACGTCTCGAAGCTGCCACTCCTCAGATAGTAACTGAAATGATGATGGACTGGTGTTGTTTTAAAAGGATGTGGTTTTGCAACCGTGTTAAATAAACACAAAAGAGAATAGCTTACGAGCCTTGCCTGGTGTCGGCTGAAACCAACAGGCACTCCAGTCAATAAAAATAATTAAAATATCAGCTGAAAACATATAAGGGCTTTCTGACCTTGGCTTTCAGATAGAAACTTAACAAATTGATTACTAAAATTTTTCCTGTGAGTGGATTTTGCTCGCGGCCCTAGGTTTGTAAATCAGGCAACAGATCAATCACGTTGTAAGGTCATTGAAAATAACGGGTTGGTAAAGTTAACAGATCCCATAAGAGGTGAGCAGTTCAGCTCCAGAAATTAAAAATCCAGGCCAAGATTTTTGTCTCAGCCAACCAGTTGAGTATGAAGAGTCACAGTTAGCACCACCCTCTGGATCTCTTAAGTCACAGTTTATGGCGCAAGCATATTGTGTGATTATTAACTGGACAAAAAAATATCGAAGACACTGTGAAACACCTTCAGGCATCTACTCAGGATCAGGCTGATGATCCTCAGAAGGACAAATTTAGTAAAATACTGGTTAATCCCCAGAGGCCTGGTTGCCGCAGACACGTTTAAAAATGATTATAGAAAAATTAATAAAAGTAAATACAGATATTGTTGTGACAGACAGCTTGTTGTTTAACAAAACCCAGTTTCGTGAAGAGTGCTTTTATTTGTAATGACTATTTTTTTTGTTGTTTTTTTTTTTAAATGCTGGTTGTCAGTTCCTCTTTGAGATCCTTTACTGATCCTGAAAATGCATGAACGGTGGCCGCGTCCTGGGGCCCCTTCGTCGACACAGAGATGACGGCAGTTGTTAGTACCCAGGAGAGTCGGGGCCACGTGTGGGTGGGGCGTGTCGATGAAATATGGCCCATCGGCACTACATTAAAGCAATTCTCTGCAGCGAACTTGTTAAGACACAGAAAAAAAAGCGGCATTTAGTAAAAGGTTACATCTCTTCTTCAAGCACTATATAAATGTATATATACAGTAGAGTGGTTATCAGTAAACCTAATGTTTTACTTTGTCCCCTGGTCCAGTGCCAATGCAGCTTGTCTGAGTCGAACAGCCTTTTCTTCTACCTTCTCAAGGAGTTACAAATGTCAAAATGAACATTGTCCTTCAAAGCCAAAGCACATGGCTCATCTGCAGCGTTCCAGACTTGTTACTTGTTACTGGTCCTTACATGGTCTGAAGTTTCACGTTGATTTCAATGAAAGGTGAGCCTTGTTTTAAGTGTGAGGAGAATTTTTCTGATTACGTTTGAAGACTTCAGAGACTTATGTCTGCATGCATTTGTTTAATGTGATGCCCATGTTCATTTTTCATAAATATGCTGCCTAAGGACCATGTGTGTCTTTGTGTGTGTGTTTGTGTGTGTGTGTGTGTGTGTGTGTGCCATGCGCTGACGTAAAAGGCCCGATTTTCAGGCATGCAATGTCGCCAAGTATGTGCTAGGGGGTGCTGTCTACCTTCAGAAGACGTGGCACCTTCTTAGCCTCTGGAAATAATAGCATATGGTGGTGGATACGTGGTAAACTTTAGGGATGAATGTCAGATTCATTATGAAGTCATTACTCAATCGCTATCTGTGTTCCAAGTCACCGATTAGCGGAATGCACCATCAGACACTTTGGGATTGTTGGGTTTGTTGGCCTGTGGGCTAACCCTATTGTGTAGATCTGCATCCCAGGTTCCGTATGGAGTGTGTGAGGTAGCTTAGCTTTTTTACGTACTGTATGTGACTTAGCACTGTGGAGAAAGACCCCCCGCCCCTCCAGTAACTTTCCCCTAAATGCTTCTGTGTTACACAACCATCTGCAGTGGGAGGGGCTGATCCGCGCTGGAGGCCCAGTCCCCAGAGCTGCCTGCTATGAGGAGTGCCAGGTCCCAGTTAAAAAACACAATGTTCAGTCCAGCTCGGGCTTCCCATAGATCTGCCCAGATTTCCCCGCGGTGGCTTCTCAAGGTCGAGCGTGAAGCCTTTACCGTCCATCTCTGAAGGGGGCCCGGCTGAGCGGTGCTGGCAGAATCTCAGGCAGCGTCAGGCAGACGTCACGCAAGGAAGCAAATGCGTAAGTGGACGAGGTGGGGAAATCAAAGTGGCAACAGGCAAACAGCCCCCCCCCCCATACTCTGCCCCCCTAAACAACAGGAAGCATCCTGATTTGGTCTCGGCGGGGCGCCACACTGCGGCTACCTGCCAGCAGCACCGAGACTCTGCTCCTGATGTGATTTCTAACTCACTGGACTCTTGACTCAATCTCCCTGAACCTCCACCCCCCCCCCCCCCCCCCATACATTTTATGGCAGTTCTCGAGCAGTTGCACTGGTGTCGTGACCTGTTTTGTGCTTGTAATTTCCTTCGGTGGGGGGAGAGGGACACCTGAAGCCCCCGCAAAACTAATTTGTTAATGCCCCTAATGTTTGACGACTTCGTCAGGATTTGTCACCGAAATCAATCGTAAAATTCCTACCATGCTGTTTGTGTTGAGGGATGTTCTTCCTGAAAATGAATCGGGTGAAACGTGGTTGCGGCAGGACGGATCGGGGCTTGATTACGGACACTGAGTGCCCCTGGGTGACAGCACAGAAAAGGACCTGTGACCCGCTCTGCCCCACCAAGATGTGGCTCTGTCACCCTACGCATGACGTCACGTCAGAAATATACAGAGCCGATCGGTGGAAAGGCATCGAACACAGGGAAAGCATCGCAAAGGCTTTTCAGTGAGTGCCCTATTAAAAGAACAATAAACAATCACATTAAATACGTTAGATATTAAATCGCATTACCTTGTTTGTGAATGGGATGGGGGGGAGGGGTTGGTGCCCCCCGAGGGTGTGCCCAAACGTCCACATGGCTAATCCAGCTTGGAGACTGGTGAATGGAACCCAGTGGCATGGGGGTTCCTGAACACTGAAACAGGTTTTATGGTTAGGGTAAGGGTTCAAGATGAGGGGAGGGTGGTTCTTGTTAAGGGGATGAAGAATTCAAACCACTGTCAGTGTCACTCTGGGAAAACAGTAACTGACCTTTTATGATAAGAAACACCCTGGGTCTCATTTTGGGGGTGTATGTGTGTGTGTGTGTGTGGGGGGGGGGGGTACAACAGAACACAGTGTAAATGAAGAATGAGGGAAAAGCAAAGGGGTGTCAGCGGTTACTAATTCTGTTCCCTTTGGTAGCCAACCAGACACCAGAGTCACATGACTTTGTAGAAGAAGGATGATACACACCCCCCCCCCCCACCACCACTACAGTTCACTGCTCTAAGGTCGGGGTCTGTCCTGATACCGTTCTGTGGCCAGTATTCCACCGAGCCGCAAAACGCCAGGGATTTTGCAGAGCAATTGACTAATTTCCAAAAATGAGCTATATGTTTTCTTTTTTTTAACCCTCCCTCACTTGTGCATTTTGAAAGAAATGGAAACTATTAAACTCATAAAATTACACTACTAGTTGCCCCACCCCACCCCCCATTTTAACCAGCCTGTGAGTTTATATATACAACATTAACTGGTCCACGGACATCAAAACTTCAGGAATCCCTACTCTAAGGTCTAAGAGAGGTTTTAAAAATCTGGGCATTTTTTCAGGTCAGAAACCCATTGTTTGAAGCTGCATATCAGCAGCTTACCTCAGCCGGGGTTGGGGGGGGGGGTGGGTGAGGCGACCCTCAGTTCTGCTAAAAGATGAAAAACTATAAAATGTGGGCAATAAAATGAGAATTTCCAATTTTTATTGCATTAATCTTTTAAAATTCTAAATTCAGCAAAGTGTCTTTGGATGTTTGAACAAGTGATTTGAACCAGATATTCTGAATGGGATACCATTTAATTACAGGCAAATAATTATGACTTCAGATTAACCTCAGTGGATCAGTGAGGCTCTTAAGAAGAAGCAGCTCACAGTAATATGATTTCATTGGATACTGGAGGTACAAGGCTTCAGCACTGCCTTATATGGATGTCCTCTGTCCTCTGATATGAATTAGCTTTTCATACCATATTATTACTTAGGAGAAAAATCTGTGGAACACGGGTGAGTAAACTGTAATTGTTATCAGCCTGATCTTGTTGTGGTGACCTTGCCAGAGATCAATAAATCCAGTGTCCGCTCACTCATGTGTCCTTTGTTCTGATTGGGTCTGGATGCTGGAACCCTGGGAAAATACAGTCCTCCCTAAAGCCTGGTTAGATACCATCTATGCTTCACCTTTATTTTCCGTGCTCATTCCCCCAGCTCAGCACCCAGCCGCAGACGCCCAGCCTGATGCCTCTTGCAGCCGAATTCAATCCCTTTCTGTCTGCTTGTCAAAACGATAACGGCGTAGAAACTCATACATATGTGTGAGCCGTGTGCTTCCGTACCTTCTGTCTGCGGAGGGAACCATCGCTAGAAGCCAAGGTAGGTTGTTAATATCCGGGTGACATAAGTGGAGAAGAAGAGCAGAAGCAGAGGGGGGTTGGAGAGCCTGATGCCAGGAGCGAGAAGCCTATGTAGAGCTACGAAGGGCTGCAGCACGTCACATTCCTGCGTATGAAACCCTTTCGGGGACTAGCCCTAAGGTTCCTAGGGACCGTCTGCAAATTTTCTTTGATTTAGTTGTTGGTCAGGTAGACAACTGGAGCTCTGATGAAATGAAGACCAAGCAAAGCGGTACTCTAGGGCAGAAGGTTTGCCTGGTGGTGCTCGTGATATTCTCGCCGGTTATGTAAGAAGGAAGGGGCTTCTTCAGGATCTGTGACAGGATGAGGTATTTTTATGGAGCTGCAAACAGACGACTCTGCTGTTTGGGTGTCATTGGTAGATTCTTTTGTTAGCTGAAGCTCCATCTCAGAACAAGTGCCAGACCTGATCACCTGACCGAAGGACGAAGAAAATATGCCTCATGCTGTGAAAATGGTTGGGGAAATCTGGTTAGTTATGTGACCAATGCACATAATACCTTCTGTAAGAGTCATGAAGTCCCTCCACCTGTCCTGCTCACCTCCCCCCCCTGCCCCTCCCAGAGCAGATCCTCCATGTTGCTGAACCTTCCACACTATCTCCCATCAAGAAGAAGCCGTGCAGCATCTCTCTGCAGCACAGCAGCCAGCCGCCCATTCTATCGCTTTATCGCTCTATCGCTCTCCTTTCTGGCACAGCAAATCTCTCAGTGACTCAGGTGTAAGAGAGGCAGCAGTCAGCTCCCCCTGCAGGGCAGCTGTGTTAGTGCAGCAAGAATTCTGGAGTCTTCTCAAAAAAGCCAGCCGCATAAAATCTATGTGAATTCTGAAAAGGCGGGGGGCGGGGGGGGGGTCATTATCTTTGGGATCTTTGGGACTGAAGTGCTTTTCTGCTCAGCACTACTAGTGCACTAAAATCTAAATCTTTTCTCCAGTGCGGGGTGACACACCCCCCTTCCCTGTAACTGGTGAAATGATTCTGCTTAGCTCACAGATGACATTCCGGGCAAACGGGGATGCCGCTCTGTCATCTGTTCAAGCTGCTGCCAGAGTCGCTGCTCCTGCCCGGAGTTCCACACACATCCCTGGCCCGGAAGCGCCAGTCAAAGGCATGTCTCAGCTGACTGACGGCACGTAGCGATCCACTTGCAGTGGATGTGTCCATCACGGCCGAATCCGGGGTACGGAATTCTGTAATCCCAGCTTTTTTGCGCCATTTTTTTTTATCAGATCAAAGAATGGGAATTGCCGGTGGACCTTCGAGCGTGAGTATGGCGCAGGCGTGAGAGCCTGAGCGCAGCTGTGCAGTGGGCGTTACCTCGCCACCATACTGAGTGTGAGTCCTTTCCAGTGGCTGGAGTGCCAATCCTGCCACCAGCCCCCAGATTTCCCTGGATGTTGGAGGACCTCAGCTATAGAAAGACTAATAAAACAAATTTACAAAAATAGTGGGGAGATCCTATCAGCAATGCTAGAGTCTACACTGGGGCAGAAACATATATAGAGCAGCAGCGATGTCTCAGGGCAGCTCTGTGTTTTGACACAGGAAATGCTGTTTAATGAAGCCCACAGGGTGATAAACGTCCTCCTTTGCCCTGACAGGCTAATTGTTGTCCTGTGCAGGTACAGCGCTCATCCGCCCTATATCATCACCCCTCCAGTTTCATTCAGTCAGTGTTTGTGTCCCTCTGTGTGTCTCCAACTTAATTCGATCATTTCCCTCGCATGCAAATCATGCACCTCCTGCCCCCACCCAGATAACCCTAATTAACAAGCTTCAACCTGACAGGAAAAACGCTTCGCTGACCTCCTGGTTACCCAGCCCCAGGGCAAGGCCTGGTCTTATGATTAATTCAGTCCTCCGGCATGGGAACGGAGGTAAGCAGGGCCGCCAACGTGGCGTGACGCATCTCTGTTTATTTATTTTTTATTGCGGAGGGTCACTGACGGACACGAACATGACAGACTTACAGAATGTTCCATCTTTCATTATTCCACAAAAAGGCTTGGAAGCTGGTTGTGTGGATAAGGCGACAAAAGAGAAAGTAAACAGACTCAACCTGGCCAGCGTAAGGTGTTGTAATGGGAACATTGCCAGCGAGTGTGGCGTGCGCTTCTACACACCATAAATATATTATATAAGACATTTCCTAAAGGTAAGCAAGCATTTGGCCTGCCCTCAGGTGAGCTCATTAACCGTGTAAACTGCATGCTGGGTGCTGGCTGCCTATATGATTCACTATCCAGATACAGAATATCACAGTTACACAATAAGAACCACGACGCACAGGTATATTATACAAATCTTAACAATGATTCGATGACAGTGCATGATTAAATGCAGAATTACAAACCAAATGACCCATAAACAGTACCCTCTTACCAGAAACAGTTATAGTCCAAAATGAAGTGATGATTACAATAATGATTTCAACGGTCTAGGGTAAAAGTGCAATTGTGTAATCAAGCAAACAATAAATACAACGAAAAACACACAAACAGTAATAATACTGGAACATGGAAGAGTACTTAAGAGACATTAAATGGCAATAACTCTCTATTACAACATTTAGGATGCATCCGAAATCGAATACTTACCCAGAAACACTGAATTTTGTTACAAGTTCGTACTACTCAACCGTTAGTGTTGCATGTATTGCATGCATGCATGAGAGCAGTACTATTGCAATTGGACATACTCTGGTTGCAGTTTTGCATTACCAAGGCTGTAGCTTGACCTCCTTGACACTTAAAAACTGTTTAAAAACTATCATGGAAAGAAAGCCATTCTCAAGTCAGCTTCTGAAACTTGGCTTTGTTTTCTACCGATCTTTGTACAGAGCTGGCATTTCCTGCACCATCTTTACTCAAATTTCTTCGTCTCTGGTTGCAGCTCCAGTGGCCTTGTGGGATAGCATAACCTGGGAATTTCCCAGGATGCAGTGTGTCATCTGGGTATAATTCCCCTACTGTCTCATCGATATCAAGGATTTGTATGTACTGCTCACTTCACACACTCCATTTCATGTACTGTATAGCAACCAAGTATTTGATTTGGGACAGACCCTTATTATATTACTCCTCCCCCATCCCATTTCTACTTTCAGCCACTGTCTTTTAACCCTTTCACTTAAACGGGGTATTCACCTTAAACATACATGACATGCTCGAGGTTGTCTTACATCCTGCAGTTCAGCGGGGTCCTTCCTATGTGGTATAACAGCAGCATGCCCTGGCTTTGTTTTGGAATGTGGCAGAAACCCCAGTTCCTGTCCAGCCCTGGCTCCAAACTGGCTTGCCAGTGGTACTGAAACGCCCAAATCCAAAATCCGCCCGTGGCCTGCTTTTTCCTAGGTCACCATGGTGACAGGTGACCCTAACCCTCTGTGACCCAGGTGAGTCTTTTGACCCCATTATTGCTCAAACACTGGTCAATTTATCGCCTCGACTTTACTTCTCATGGATGCTGTAAGAATGGAACAGCCTGCCATATTTTATCTCAAATAAATCTGCCATTCTATGGAGCCCATCCAAGTAACTGGTCCAATTTATGGTTTGGGGGGGAATTTAGTCCTTTAAAAGGTAAGGTCACGCGTGTGGCAGTAAATCAGCAGGTGACAGAGCATCTTTGAATCATTAAGTGGCGCATCATCCGCATCAGCCTGTGTCGCTAAAGGTTTGTTCAATCTTGCCTGTTTGTATTTCCTACATAGTTTAATTCTACACAATTAAGGGTTAATTACTATGCTCAAGAGTTTGACAGAAGTGCCTTTCCTGGTATTTAAATCAAGTCCAGTTGAATCCAATATCTTTAACTAGTAGTTACTGTTTATCGCCCACTGTTCCTGGGTTCTCTGAAAATTCCAGGAAAGCAGCTTCTTGTTGTGGGAGGAGAGATATATTCTCTCTAAAATGGATCAATGGCTTCTTCAAGAAGCGTACCCGAACAATAAAATTGCATCACTCAGAAAAGCTTGTGGTGAGACGTCTGTCATATAAATGGTCCTGCGACACAATGGTGAAGCTAATGCATTCTGGCATTTGTATGGTTATGTGCGGCCCGTGTGTCTGCAGATGGAGGGGGCATGTCGTAGAAGAACAGGGCCTTTAAGGTAAGCTGTGCATTGGCTGATTAATGCAGTGTTTCACCGCAGGTATGTGTTTCACATTGGATGTCACCCCCCCCCCCCCCCCCCCCCACTGCCCCCCGTTTACCTTACGCTTGGGTTTGACATGATTCTGCTTCCCCAGTATTGATTACTACCTCCAAGAATGAGTAACGTCCATTAGCAGAAGCAGTAATTAAACTGCAGGCACATCTGCCAGCTCACCTGCCCCCCACTGTAGACTTTTACAGTCTGTGCAGTAAAGCTAATGCATCATCAGTGTAATGTGGGTATTTGAGAGCAGGGAACCACTGCAGAGCTGCAGCTAATTACATCATCTGTATTTAAACTCTCACTGGGTGCTGTCTGGAACCCACCCACCCCCGGTCATGGTTAGCCTGGGGGACATAGAAGTGTCAGATCCAACTGGCTGCATAAAGTTGAAGACCTTTCTGATGAACCTTGACAAAAACCAAGTGCGTTCAGCTCAGACCCACATCAACGCTGTTCACAGGTTGAGTAGATGGTCACTACAGAGGTGGGGAAAGGTCTCGTGCCAAAGACCCTTCAAAGTCTGGCTCTTCTTGCTTCCAAAGGTTGGGAGGCAGAGGACGGTGTTTTGGGGACGCCACCTGCCTTTGGGTGTGTGTGGATCTGGAGGGGACTCTCGGGCTCCTGGCCCATGTTGAGGACGTTGGCTTGCAGGACTTCCCCGTGAACATGCTTGCTATCAAAGGAGGACCAGGGTGACTGAGGGAAGCCCCGCCTCTCCACAGCAGGACACGCCCATCGCGCCACGTCAGGCCAGACTGCTGGCTGAACTGAAGCCGTAGGACTGGGAGGGAACCCTGGGGATGCAGTGGGAGGAGGAGCCGTTGGAAGATGGGCAGCAGCGGTCGGCTTCCCCCGGAGACACCGACTCGGGCTCCTCCCCTGCGGGCTGCAGCACCGTCGACACCGTGGCCTCCATGCGGCTCACCTTGTACACGCTAGTCTGGGTGTGCAGGTACCGCGTGGACTTGAGCTCCAAGCCCTCGTATGAGCCCTCAGACCCAAAAGGACACCAGCAGAAGACCCTCTTGAACCCAGAGCGAAACCTGTGGACGAGGGAAGGTACACTGTTGGGAGGCTATTATTAGTTCTTATATTTTTTTATTCTGATCATTACTCCTTAGGTGCAGATGAATATGTTTCCAGGATGATTCTGTGAGGATAATAGTACCTTCTGTGAGGGTAATAGTACCTTCTGTGAGGATAAGAGCACCGTCTGGAATAGGAGCCAGGAATGTTGAAGGTGATAAGTCACTGTCTTTCACCAGTACCTGCTGCCTATTCTCTCCCCAACCAATGAAAAGGAGGAACAGACAGAGACCCCCCCCCCCCTCCACCCCCCCCAACTACGGGCACCCTTACCGGTCGTTGAGGAAGCAGTAGATGATGGGGTTGTACATGGTGGAGCTCATGGCCAGCCACATCACGCCCAGGTAGACCTGCTGGATGAAGAGCTCCTCGAACAGGTGCGGGAGGAACTCGTGCAGCAGGAAGTAGATGTGGTAGGGCAGCCAGCAGGCGGCGAAGGTGCACACCACTGTGATCATCATCTTCACCACCTGGAGAAGCCAGGGCAGGAGGGAGGAGCTTAAAGGAAGGAGGAGCTTAAAGGAAGGAGGAGCTTAAAGGAAGGAGGAGTTTACACGCGGCACCGGGATCACAGTTCACTTTGTGGAGCGACTTCAGGGACAAAGAAGCATTCATCTGTCTCTCGGCCTCCAGGGCCTTAACCCACACAGCAAAGGGCAGGGGCCTCAGGCTGCGTATGGGGCCAAAACCTTCTCAGGGCAGAAATATACCGTCAGCAATTATCCTTCGCATCCTCAGACCTCAGGAGAAACCTGGAGGAGACCCATAGGACAAAGGGGGGACAAGGCAAACTGCACACAGAACAGAGGGGGGACTCGAACCCCCAACCTTAGGGGCCCATGGCAACAACGCTACCTACTGAGCCACTCTGGATAGATGAAGAGAAAGGAATTAAAACCTTCTCTTTATTACTGGGAGACTGGATGTAAATGATCGAAGTCTAAATGATCAAATGAATAATGAGAACAGTTACAAGCTGCAGATCTTTGAAGAATATTATTATAAGTTGGTTTATTAAGCAAAATTGTCAGCTTGTGTTGTTTTTTGGAGGGATGGGGCTCAGACACAACAGTGTGAATTACTACTGAGTTCTGGATAAATAAAACATTCTGAGTTAAGGCTTGTTTAGAATTCAATCGATAGCAATCGAGGATGAAGAATTAAGATCGCAGATGGAAGAAAAGCCAGTGTTCATGGTAATCCATGAATCCACGGCTGTGTTTAGGAACAGCCACTCAGTTCTGTGCAGCGAGATTCTAGCACTATCTGTCCCTCTCCAGCACAGAGCGGGATGCTGCCTTGGCGCCGGCCTGGTCCTGTCCACACACCTTGCGCTTGGCTGTCAGCTGCTCCTGGTATCGGTCAGAGGAATCGCCCGGGATCTCACTGGCCCACAAGGTGAGGCCCACCACCAGGTAAGCGCAGCCCATCACCAGCAGGGGCAAGAAGTAGATAAGCACTGCCACACACACATAGTACCTGGAACAGAGGAGGGGCGGAGCAAGAGGAAAGAGGGCGGAGTGTATGTGGAAGGGGGCGGGGTCCAAGAGGGAGGGCCAAGACAAGGGTGGAGATAGAAATAGGAAAACAGAGGAGGGGCGGAGCAAGAGGAAAGGGGGCGGAGTCCAAGAGGGAGGGCCAAGACAAGGGTGGAGATAAAAATAGGAAAACAGAGGAGGGGCGGAGCAAGAGGAAAGGGGGCGGAGTATATGTGGAAGGGGGCAGGGTCCAAGAGGGAGGGCCAAGACAAGGGTGGAGATAGAAATAGGAAAACAGAGGTGGTTTTTAATCATGGTGAATGATGAAAATATCCACTCATATAGTTTGATATTTCACTAAGGTAACAATACTGTATGTAACAGACTGTGATCAGTATTAGCCCTCAATATAATGGGAGCGTTCAAATTCATGCAGCCACTTACAGCGTTGGTTTAAAGCTATGCATTCTGGTCCTGATGTGTCGGACATGGTTAGATTTTTGTGTTCGACTTCAGCCGGCGCTGCAAACCATCACCGTGCATCACCATGTCACATGGTACAAAAACCTTGCGAGAGCGAGACGACTTAGAACAGGTCGTGCAGCACCTCTCACCCGGCTGCACAAACCGGAGCCGTCTCCGTGACGACACACCTCTGCCCTTATTGGCTGAAGAGTTTAGTTACATGCATGACGTTTGTATCCCAGGCTGTTCCGATGCGCAATCTGCTATTCCTCCCAAGTATCATGTAAAGCAGTGGTTTTCAGTTAATTTACCTGGTAAAATACATTTTTAATAAATGACATAAATGCTCTAATAGTTAGTAACACACAAGTTAGTTTATCTATTGTTAGTTACTGTAATGTTGCGCTGCTTTATTTGTTTAATTGTCCAGTCTGTGAATAAGCCATTGAAGTAGGAATTGCATTGTACTCTACACATGACAATGAAAACTTTGAATCCTTGAAATATGTGTATTTTATCTTTTCCCTGGCAGCTATCTTTTTACACAGGGCCACTGTACACAATAGATAATTTTTTTCCACTACTAACAGTTTGTATCAGGAGTTGGTTATTGTAAAAGTGCACGCAGGTGATATTTGTATAGATTCATCTACACCCTCTGGCAGTGCGGCCATTACAGTCGGGTCTCTCACACTAAAAGGAGTAGAAGTTGTCCAGCTTGGCTGCAGTCAGTTTATGCTGCAGCCGCCGGCAGATCTCGCTCTACATTACGTTAGCTGCGGACAGACCTAAGCTCAAGTCAAATGCACCCAGCGAATACTGCCACCCCTTCGCCGATTGGGGCAACTGGGCTGGCGATCAAAACCAAGATGTTATGGGGTTATTTTACGGCCCTGGGGTAGCACAGGGACTTCATAGGCAAGTGATTCGAGAATCAGAAGGACCTGACGGTTTTTAATTCCTACAGATTTTTCAGGTTTGCAACTCTGGAGGTCATATTGCATGGATTATGAGTCTGGCGGCGGGGAAGGGGGGGGGGGGACCTACTGGTCTACTGGGAATTCCTCCAGGAACAAAGGGTGAAGCTCAGCTGTTAACACTGTAATAACGCACATCATGACCCGACTCCAAAGGGGCTCTGTCATGTCATGGTCCTAAAGGTCATGTCAAAGCTGTTTTTTGAGATGTCTATCTACCATGTGAATAAGCAGATCCTGGGCTCTCTTCTGGACTGGGGGAGTTACCCCGTGGCTTTTCATCAGCCCACCACTGACGCCTCCTTATCCGTCCGAGTCCCAGCACGTGCC
>JAABNY020000025.1:26492-38644 GCA_015164015.2 Brevimyrus niger
TTAGGATGGATGGCAAGAGAAATGTGTGGCACAGCCTCTGCCCCCATCCTGTACCATACTGCCTGATCAGCGGTCAGCAGGGCAGCCGAGGCCACGCCTTCGGGCCCACATATAAATTCCCTGATTCGATTTCCCACTCTTTTCCCTTTAACTGGTCCTCAAACAGCTCCTGATAGCAAGTGGACCCCTGCCTATCGTAGAACAGAGTAACATGTGGGGGATCGGGTGGCGGAAGGTAGGGCTCCAGGCAGGAGATCCAGGGGCGCCATGCCAAGTAGACCGCCAGGACCCCTGCAAGGCACGGCTCCAACTGACCCCAGTAAATGTCCGCCATGGGGCACTCCTGCACTGGCTGAATCAACCACTGACCAGATACAGACCGCGAGGCATTGCATCGCAGCTGGGTGCCCTCAGGCAATGTCACCACCAGTCCGTCCGCAGAACACAAGATGGACGCCCCCAATTTCACCAGCATGTCCTTTTCATAGGAGATTCACGGGAACTGACGACGATACACTGAAAGAGTGGAGGAGGGTCTGCTTCCCAATCCCCACCCAAACCGGCTTGGTAATTGGCAGTCTCTGCTCGTTCCCCGAGAAACCCACCACGGTCACTGTGGAGGTGGACAGCTGATGTGGTGATGGGGCTGTGATTAAGGTGGAATAGGTTGCCCCCGTGTCCACCAGAAATGGCAGTTCCCGGTATTTTGCTTTACAACTGAAAATCTTATCAAAACTCTAGAAACAAGAAATGGTGAGATCCTTTCAATGTACCCTCTTGACCTCAGCAAAAATTAATTGCTGAATCTGTCTCATAACCAGTGTCAAAATTACCCACCACCCCCACCCCCATTATTTTAAATTGAATGTTCAATTCATTTACATAAACAGTTACATAGAATTGATTCTTTAAATTGAATCAAACTTACACTGGGGTACAGTCAGAGACAAACTGGGATTAAAAAACTTTCTCCCAAATGTCTCCACCAGCCAGACCCATACAAACAGTCATTAGCAGAGTTCCCACAATGCTATACCAGTCAAGGTAAGCCTATTTGTAACAATTAACATCACAAAACCAATGATGATGATTGAGGCTGTTTATTAATGTAGCCCAAGCCACAAACAGAACTCTACTGCGAGTGTTACAGTACAAAGTTGTTTCTGCGAGAGTTGTAGTTCTCGACATCCAGTCTTGGTCTTGAAACTGGTCTCCAGACTGCTCGAGCTGACTTTGCCCTCGTGTCTTGGTCTTGACCCCATTTTGTCCTGATCTTACAAGCAAGCAAGGATGCGGGAGCAGGAGTTGAGGCAGCTAGAGAGGTAAGACAAATGCAGAACAGGCGTGGCCTGTTAGAGCCTCACTATGGAAAAAACAGGAGGGGCAGATAGGTAAGATGACACAAAGCACACTGCTGAAAAAATAGCGGGCCGATCTGGACTTATTGCACAAGATACAGTAGGGCATCGTTTCAAAATGAGATTCAAACTTGCTAGCTTTTTCTCGATTATCATTGTATTCATAATCATGGGACGCCATTATCACAATTGTCATTGGAATTCAATTCAATTCAAGGATACCCACACTGAGTTCCATTATTCCTCAAGTTGTGGCTGGTATTAAATGACTTAATTCAGATTCAGAATACTTTATTAATCCCTGAGGATGTTATGTGGTTACAGTTGCTCCACGACAGTAAGAAGGTAGAACAAATTAAAATACCAATATTAAATAATATAATATACAAAAAATTACAAATAGCTCTGATAGGGTGTAAATACAGTTGCTGCAGTGTATACCTGTACTTAGATGGAGGTGTACCCTAGTATGGATGTACAGGCAAATATTACAATGCAATCTACAGCAAGGTGAAATAAAATGGTTTGGCATTCCTTAACTCCAGACCCTAGTTTGCATTTCCCATTGTGATAAATTCTTTTTTGTTCCTTGTTTGTTGCTCCATTGTCTTTGAAATGACATTATGAATGTAGTACAGGCGTGCTTAAATATACGCAAGGCTAATTTATATTGCCAATTCAGGTAATTTCTGGGTGGGAATGAGGTGGTTTTTCAAGCATGCACACTTGTGAATATTTCTACAATAAGTTTATGCAAGGTTTTATAAATTTCACATTTAGGTTTTCTTCTGTGTGTCAATCAAGATATGTGAACGTATATGAACATTTTTATAAATGACTTCCTTGGCTCAACAAAAATTGTTGATAGTCAGTGTCATGATACCAAGTATCTCGGATTGTATTTTGTTTGGTTTTGATTATGCTGATTTTGTTAAACCAGTTTCATGACACAGGTTCCATATCAGGGCAAACAAGTGAATACAACTGCAAATGAGGTAATCCTGATTCAGGTGATAAGCAATTAAGGTTCATCATTAAGGATCTCTTGGCAACAATTAGTTTGTGAAAGAAGGTGCTTTACCTCTCCAAATAAAAAATTTAATGCTTCAGAATTCAGTTTGCGCCTGAAATTTGTATGCTGATTGGCTTTCCTCAAGCTTTAGTAAAGCAGTAACTGTAGTAATTATTTATTGTAATTGATTTTAAACTCTTTGAGATAAAGCCACACCTCCTAAGCAGGTTAGAGGCGGGGTTATGGAGTTTTTTATATAAGGAACCTTCTGGTTCATCACATTGATTCTGCAGTACAGGTGAGTTGTGGTTAAGTTTAGAAGCTGGATTGAACAGTTTTTTTGGCTTTGTTTTGGTTGTCAGATTAATTTTTTTCCTTGTATGTGGTTTTTGTTTCCTGATTAGGTGTTTTGGTTGGCTCAAGTATTGTGAGTCTTGACTGTTTAGTGTAAAATGGTAAGTGTTCTTTTTTTTTTTTTTAGGGGGGGGGTTTATGCTGTATCCTGATGAACCTAGAAGGATAAATGCATTGATGCATTCAACATGCGGCCTTCATGTTTCTGCTTTTCACGTTTTTGGTTTAGTTTTTGCTTAAGGTTTTTGTTTCATGATCTCTAACTAGTTGTGTATGAACTATTTACTCAGAGGGAATGCATTTCCGTTCACATTGGCCAAGCTGGTATTCAGATGGGCAATGCATGCTGGGAGCTGTATTGCCTTGAACATGGTCTGCAGCCTGATGGAACAATCGCAGTAGGTGGCTCTATCCAGACGGATTCTTCCTTTGGAACTTTTTTTAGTGAAACTGGTGCAGGTAAATTTGTCCCAAGAGCTGTTTTCATAGACCTGGAGCCCACTGTTGTAGGTAAGGGATGCAATGTTCTTGTGATGCTTCAGATACTAGTTCTAAATGAAACTATGTATTGGTACTATGGCGCCTTTGGTTGGACTACCTGTACAATCATGTCTTAGATGAGATTCGAAATGGGCACTACAAACAGTTGTACCACCCAGAGCAGCTCATCAGCGGTAAGGAGGATGCTGCCAATAATTATGCTCGTGGCCATTACACGATAGGCAAGGAGATCGTGGACTCCGTACTTGATCGTATGCGCAAAATGGTGAGTAGAGGTTTGCACAATTGTGTGGTGCTTCTGTTTGAAACCTGACCCAAGACTGTGTCTTTCAGGCTGACCAGTGCACTGGGCTTCAGGGCTTCCTCATCTTCCACAGTTTTGGTGGAGGGACAGGATCTGGCTTCACCTCCTTGCTAATGGAGCGTCTCTCTGTGGACTATGGCAAGAAGTCCAAGCTGGAGTTCTCGGTCTACCCAGCCCCCCAGGTATCCACTGCAGTGGTGGAGCCCTACAACTCGATCCTGACAACCCATACTACTCTGGAACACTCAGATTGCTCTTTCATGGTGGACAATGAGGCTATTTTTGACATCTGCATGCGCAACCTCAATGTCGAGCGTCCTTCTTACACCAACCTCAACCGGTTGATTGCCCAGATTGTGTCCTCAATCACAGCTTCCCTGCGCTTTGATGGTGCTCTGAATGTTGACCTCACAGAGTTCCAGACAAACCTAGTGCCCTACCCTCGCATCCACTTCCCCTTGGTGACCTATGCCCCCATAATTTCTGCTGAGAAGGCATACCATGAACAGCTGTCTGTGCCGGAGATCACTAATGCCTGTTTTGAGCCTGCTAACCAGATGGTGAAGTGTGACCCCCGTCGTGGAAAGTACATGGCCTGTTGCCTGCTGTACCGAGGTGATGTGGTACCAAAGGATGTCAACGCCGCCATCGCCAACATCAAGACTCGCCGCTCCATCCAGTTTGTGGACTGGTGTCCCACAGGCTTTAAAGTGGGTATCAACTATCAGCCGCCCACTGTGGTGCCTGGTGGCGATCTAGCCAAGGTCCAGAGGGCCGTGTGCATGCTGAGCAATACCACTGCCATCGCAGAGGCCTGGAGCCGCTTGGATCACAAGTTCGACCTCATGTATGCGAAGCGTGCCTTCGTTCACTGGTATGTTGGGGAGGGCATGGAGGAAGGGGAGTTCTCAGAAGCCCGGGAAGACATGGCAGCCCTTGAGAAGGATTATGAGGAAGTAGGTGCTGATTCTGTAGACTGTGGGGAGGAAGATGAGGAAGAATATTAATGTGACCTGTTGACATCTTTCATGGAGTGTCTAAATAAATGCATTTAAAATGTTGACTGTGACCTGTTCTTGGTATCAACTTGTTCAAATTTATTTCCCACCCCCACTTGACTGGGATCCTCAAGCAGTGCTTTTTGGCGTCTTGTTCAAGGTGAACATTTCATGGAGCTTCACACTGGCACATGGCTAAACTCCTGGTGGTCCAGCCACTATTCACATGAACACCCCCCTCCTGGAATCAAACGCCATAGACTTGCACTCCAGCCTTTTCTAGTGGGACTCTTGCAGGGGATTCTGAGTACTTTGCCAAGACAAAGGGGCAAAGTAAAAGGATGGTTCTACCTCCTTGCAGGTTTGTAGTTTAGGGAGTCAAAACAGGTGTGGTTTTTTTTTTTTTTTTTTTTTTTTTTTTTAGGGCCTGCCAGTGTCCCCTCTAACTGCGTAAATTATACTGTTCATGCAAAATATCCGGCTCTGTCCCTGACACTCGGGTTTATAGGGAATGTGCATTGTACGAGAAAATTGCTTGGGGGGGAAAATGTGCGTTTCTCAATTTGTAGCTTAACTTCATATGGAAATGTACTGGAACTAAGGTTGAGATCAGGGTTGTCAGTATACCAGTATGGATAACTGATGGCATATCAATTGCCTCTTGGGCAGTACACTTAGGATATAATCCAGTGCCAGTAACTAATTCAGACACCAGTATAGTAGATAGTGATGTTGCTCCTTAGCCCTGGTTTCCTGCAGAGCTTAGTTTGTAAACTTTGACACACCAGAGCTCACAAAAAGCAGAGACCAACTGCAACTCATGAGGCAGAGTGGACTGACTTTGATGTCACACACATAGGAAATGCACTATTAAACATGTGACAATGCAATATTTCCCATAGACACCTGTTAAATCAATGATTTACCCTATTGGATGCATTTAGTGGTCCAAAAGGAAACATATTTTAGTGGCCAAAAAGTAGATTTTTCTGAGCATGTGTGGTTTTCCCTTTCAACTCAAAAGTCATAAGTTGAACATACCATAAAAACATCCTGCCATTTTATGGTAAACCCTACTGCCAACTACACCTTAAGTGAGAAGCAGTGTAAACGATTCTGCTGAAGATCTTTCTCACTGTGGATGTAGATGTCCAGTTTTTGGATCAACATTTTTACCTAAATATCCCATTTGTTAAATATAAATGTGTATTTTTAACTGCTACAATCTAGTGGCCTGGTATTTTGGTGTATTTACAGTATCTCGTGGTTTTGGTTCACTATGACCTGAAATATGAAGTCTGATGCTGTGTGCAGAATTGCTGTGTTATGAGACAATAAGCAAGCGCATATAATCAAATACTGACATGCATGACACTCAGGTTATAGTTCTGCAGTCCTTTCTATATGCCCTTTTGCGGAATTGTCCAATATGAAATCTCAGTCAGTTTTTCTCAAACAGAAAAAAACTCTTCAGAATTAAGAATCAAAATCAAGATTTATTCAAACCATTGTGGGGGTTTTACTTACAGAGAAATGTTCCCAGTCAGATTGTATAGCAGGCAGGACCAAGACATCTTGTCGGGAATTAACTTGCAAAATGTTTATTCTATTTTATTAACTGCAACATTGTGCATATTATCTTTGTATAATGTCAGACATAAGGGTTTGGATTCAAACTGAAAATATAAGCTTTAAACCAAAACTTAGCATCATAAAATAAAATCAAATATAATTTTATAACATTTGGTATATGTTGGATATTTGAAATTGATTGAAATGCTATGGTTATCTATCAAAAATCTCTCCTCTTATTTGGACATCAAAATACTACCTATTTTAATGCAATAAAAAAATAAAGAGGTATTTCAGTAGGTGTAAAAGTAATTTAACATCCACTTAAAGTGTTTTATTCCCAGTAACACCACAAGATGGCAGAAATGGTCTGTTCTCCAGTAAGAAGACCTACAGCTGGCCTACCCTGTTCGATCTGATAATGAATGGGCTTTTCCCAGTTTATTTAGATTAGACAAACTATTCTACATTTACAGCCAATTTTTGATGTCATTTTTATTATTTTTTTATTTTTACATTTTTTTATGCATCAGAACTAGGATCGATGTCCTGCTGTGGGGTGACACACATAAGGGTTATAAATCTTAAGGATCTATATCCTGGATGTTGTAGGAGTTTCCCCCCACAGCTCCCTGACACCCGCGAATGATGCTCAGTGCCCCAGAAATCTGCCATTTCACTATTCAGCAGTGCAAATATTCACCATCAGGAAGTTTAACCATCACAACCCCACCACGCCCACTCTGCAAATTTTACCACCTCCCTCTAGCCCCGCTGACACGTTTGACCGTCAGTCTTGGACACCGAGCCCAACATGGTACTTGATGGGAAAAGAACAAAGAAATTTACAGACATTTGAGATTCACCTTGGAAAAAGCTCTGCTTGAGATTTTTTTTCCCATGATCCTCTTGGGCAAAGTGTTGCTTTTCTGTAAGGCTGAGCCGTCCAGCCTTAGCATGATGATGGTCTGCTATAGCTTCAGGTTTGTGTGTGTGTGTGTGGGGGGGGGTGTAGAAGTGCCTGTACTAGAGGATTAGGTGGTCGCAAAACATACAGGATCCTGTATGCTCTCTTTTTCCACCTGACGTAACGGCATTCACAGCACACTGCAGCCTTTCAAGACAAGGAAATGCATGGTGTCCCACCCACCCGGAGCCACACCCAGCCAGTCAATACACCCTTGCAGCAGCTCTGAATCACAGAGGTCTGCCCCTCATGATCTAAATAACGCAGAGGCTCTCCCTGACTACCTATGCTGCTTCTGAGTTTTTTTTTTTACTTCTTTGTGTGTGGGGGGGGGGACGGTGGACTCTTGAAAGAATTATCATCCCAATCCTAGCAGCTCTGCTTCACTCTCTGGTCTGCCGCCCATTGATTACCATCACAAACAGGGTCTATATCTCTACTGTAGGTCCAGATCTGACCTCCAGACTTGGACTTCAAACAGACAGGGCTGGATGGACTGAGTCTCAGTAAGCTCTTTCGTCCACAGGCCCTGCCAAAGACAACCATGGTGATGATAAGGAGAGACGAGAGCCCTTTGAGTGGGTCCAGCTGGCCCAGGTTAAAAGCTGCTCCTATGCAAATCGGCCTGTGTGACTCCGAGGGCCGGGCTGCAGGACCCAGACTGGAGCATCATGGGACCATGACGAGGAGCCCGAGGAGGGAAGGAAGGAGAGACGGAGCCGCGAGGCCCGGCTGACTGTGTGTGCTGGAGCTGGGGATCTCAGCTGCGGCCTGTGTTTGTGTTGGAACCTCTCATACACAGCAGATGTTGTAGATGGGGGCCGGGGGGGTTGTGTTTTGGGCATGAATGGGCGGCTTTGGCTCCATGCAGGACAAAGGAGCTGACAAACAAACGCTTTTTCAGTACTAATAATACAAACGTTGCTTCCTTCCTCCACACCAGGCATTTGTACCGCCTTGATGTCATCTTGATCAGGTCCCTGGCGTAAACAACTGGGCACTTTGTAAATCACATTCTGAAATGACGAACATCCAGATGTGAGTAACACAGCATTTCATTATTCATGTTACACCTAAATTCATTTGCCTCTGTGACTTCCTGGAGGACATCAGGAGTGCTAAAGAAGAAGCCTACTGAAGTAGAGGGGTCCAGGGCCCAGACGCTCCATCTAGCCCTGATCCAGATGGCCTTTCACTCACGGGTCAGGCTGACCTGGTCCATCCCTCTCTTCCCCCCACGTGCCACCCAGGTGCAAGTGTCGGAAGCGAGGCTTTGGGAGCCCAGCATGCAAGAACATCTGCCGGGGTGGTAGGGGGTGGGGGGCTGATTGGAGAGGGCTGGAGTTCAGCATGTTCATGTCTACATGGGTAGGAGCAGGAAAACGAACCTAATTTGTGACCTATGTTATCAACGTATGCGTTATCAAAGTCTGAAATTATGTTGGAGACATTAATAACGAAACGCTCACTTACAGAATTATACTGAAAAGGAGCCATGTCTATCCTGAGAATGGACTCGTGCTTGTTCCATCAGAGCGTCAAGCTCTCCCTCCCAGACTTCCAGTCCCCCAGAGCACCCAGTGTCATCTCTAGGTCCCCTGTCACATTTAAACACCATTACTCTGCCGTTGACACCCCCAGCATGACTGGTGGATAACCTCAAAGTCCCTCCGCACCTCCGATACGCATTCACAAACATTATGAGCTTAACCTTGTAATACGTAAAAACTCCGAAGCGCTGAAATAAGTGTTAATGATACCTGAACGCCGTTGCTGAAACAATGTAGTATCATATGACATTTATCCAGTTAAATATTCCAGGTTATATTATTTATTTTTACTCTTACATTACTTCTTCTTTATCTTACGTCTTTATCATCAAGTTCTAAAATAATGTAAACCAAATGGGAAATAAATATGACGTTTGTCTCAAGCCCTTTGTGTGCCTTCTTTTTTGGGATACTCAAAGATGACAAGTGTGTCATTAATCTGGGATTAACAAGGACCATGAACATTGAACATGAAACATAATTTGCTTTCACCTAAAACTGGAAACTATCTGGTCCTAAATGGGCAAATGAATTGGTTCCAATAGTCACACAACATTAAAGGAGAACAGAGAGCTTTTGGCTTGCTGTTACTAAAAAGCAAACACAGACTTAACTTTGTTTACTACCAGTACTTAATTTGTAAATCAGAAGGTGCCGGAACACGAAGGGCATAAGAGCGGAGGGATAACAGGGCGGACACCGTTCCCAGGATGCATGCAAAACACAATGCTGAAAACATGCTACGTATTTTTAAGTATAATTTAAACTAATAAACTACTACTACTATTGGATCAATACCTTGCCCAAGAGGATTATGGGAAAAAAAATCTCAGGCAGAGCTTTTTCAGTGGTGAATCTCGAATGTCTGTAAATTGAACCAGAGAGCCACCAGATCCACATAAATAGGTACTGGAACATAGACAGTCAAAGACAGAGAGGTCCTGGACTGTGCTCTGGCAGGATCTGATACAATTTAAGCACTGGTAACTAAAATGTGTCTTGGTATCTGCTGGACCAGTAAACAGCAGGCTAAATGAAAACCACTGGAGGTAAGTGAAACCACACTATTGGGTAGGACAGCTCCAACCAGAGCTTTGACGTCCTAACAGCATGATGATCATCTAGTACTCCAAATCCCTACTCGAGACAAGACACAACCCAGCGATCCAGCGGTCTTCTGGGAAATGAGCAGCCCAAAATGATGCAGCTGGTGACTTGGGTGGAACAAACCAAGGTCGGATATGGAGTCAAGGAGGCTCTTCATGGGGATCCGGCACTGGATATAGAGGATCGCAGAGGAATGTGGATCTACGAAGACCAAGTCAGGAAAGATCATACAGACGAGAGCTGATGAGATGGGACAGCAGATCTGGCAACAACTTACAACAGGTTAGTTCTTTTCATGGAACCAGGTGATGATCTCATGATCCTGTAGGTAGTGGGTTTAAGTTTCATTATGGGCAATGCTCCACTAATCTTGAGCAAACGGTTTTCTTACACTGAATGGTTCCAGAAAAATATACAGTTCTAAAAAAAAAAGAGCAATTCAGTTTGGACGATCAACCAAGAAACCAACATCTGTTTCTCAGGAGATGCACAAAATACACACTGTGACTCGCTGGATCATGAGCTTTGCCTTACTTTGACTCACAGATCCTGTGTCACATGTAACTTGCTATGTTGCCTTTTTTTCATGGGGGTGGGTGGGGGTACCCTGGCACCGAAATGCCAGGATGGAAGATTATGTTTTAAGATTCTCTGTGTTTACTGCATTCTGGTTGGTTCTTGGATCCAGCTACTGAAAAGCCCTGTATTTGTCCTGTCCTGAAATGCTCATGTTGATCATTTTGTAGCATTCTCATAGACTCTTTGGAGTCACAGATTATGATCGATGGGCAATGTGCTTTATGGAGTGCTGTGACAGATTTACCACAAAATAACCAGGCAATCGTTTTTCCTCTGTTACTTCTCTATGTATTAAATACTTTCGTTTCTCCCTGGTATTATCTGCATTCATATCATTTTCATTATTGCAAATGTATGAATTAACACACTCCATCCACCAAGAACGTAAACAACAAGCAAGAACTATTTTATTTTCCGCGGTGTGCAAAATTTTAAGAAACAGCTGGCAAATCCCAGCAGGTGAGTTATGATACTCGGATGTAAGGAATCTTGCGAGTTGGGCTGTAACGTTTTTTTTAAAAAAAATCACAGGACGAACTCCCACCGTGGTCTACATGTGAGTGGACAGCGTTTGTGTCAGTCAGGGGAAAGGGGCGCCCCTAATTTCTCCATCCCATTAATGTCACTTTGGGTTTCAGATTGCAGACCGTTGCTTTAGAGAGAGTCGTCCGCTTCTCCTCCTCTCTCTCACACACACATCACGGCAGGACGGACCGCGAACGCCGTAGATGTTCTGGGTCTTTCTGATCGACACATCGATCAGATAAGGCGGGCGTATCGGTTCCTTCCGTTTATCAAGATATTGGTGCGGTGACAAATGTTTTGAGTTTCACTGTACCGTTTTTTTCCTGGTGATATTTCGGGTTCTATGTATTTTTGTAAATGCGTGTTTTCGGTGCGATTTTCACGTGTGATGCTTACTGCACAGGGGCAGATTTCTTCAAGAAGTGACGATAACTTTTTACTGTTTTATTTGGCCAGTTTGGGCAACTTTGGAGTGCAGGTCTCCAATGCGACAATTTCTTGAAAGAAAAAGAAAATCTTCCATTTGAAAAAAGAGACTGGAAATAATCACTTATTGCCCATAGAAAGCTCGCCGAAAAGTGATTATGAGGTACTTGATCTCGCTCTTGCTTTGCTCACTTTTGGTGCGAGTGCAGGTCGCTTACGAATGCACGCCATGTGATCTCCGGACATGTCCGGAGGAGCCCCCGCATACCTGCCCGGGCGGCCGGAACCTGGCGCTGGACCCGTGCGGATGCTGCGATCACTGCAGCCGCCTTCAATGGGAGTCCTGTGGCGGGCCGGACTGGACCTTCGGCTACTGCGGTTTGGGACTGACCTGCGTAGCTGTTAATGGCACGACAAGTGTGGATCATCCCATTGTTGGTATATGTAAAGGTTGGTAGTATCTCTCAAAATACTCTAATTTTAGTTAGACCTTAGAAATATACATCGCGATATCTTCACTGTAACTTGCACTAGTTTCGTTTATCTTGTTTTGTGTACGTACGACTTTTATCCTGTACATTTATTTGCGAACTGTCAAAAATTTCCATTCCGATTTTAAAGAGAATTATTGTGCAAGAACTGCACGTGCAAGTGTGAATAAATGCTTAAAGGGGAATTTCCCTGCCAAATCACCGCGTGTGCCAGCTGACCCCCAAATAATTTAATTAAGCCCCTACGGGCTGCTGCTGCGAGCGACGTGAACGGCGCCCCGTCAGTGTCGTACAGCCGTCTCTGCCCCATCTGCAAGCGCGACGATGGCTTTGGCTGATACACGAACCCATTTCAATGCCCCGGTGAACCGAGCTTAATAAATACTGGCCACATTTTTATTTAACTTT
>JAABNY020000025.1:50662-65951 GCA_015164015.2 Brevimyrus niger
CCACCTCCCCCCCGGAGGTAATAGCACACAGATGGGCTGGAGCACGAACAATCTACACCCCCCTCCCCACCGGGGATCTCTAATCATTCTCTGCCCAACACTGTTGATATTATGAATCATACACGAGCCATTCTCTTGTGACACTCGTACTCGAAAATACATGATTGTGTTTTCTTTTAAGCGAAGGCCCTATTTCCAGTGCTCAGAAATGAATCAGGTGGGTCTTCGATGCCCAAGTATTTACTCACACAGTGGACGCCAATCGGCATGATGTCATTTCCTGCTCGGAGCGACATCATCCCTGTAGGTGCTGCGTGTACTTTCTAAAATACACTTCTGGGAAAGCCAGAGCAGATATTTACGGGGAACTGAAAGCTAAGAACCGAAAGCTAGGCTGGCAGAGTAGATGATGATAGTTTGCATGGGTGTGTGTGTGTGTGTGTGTCTGTGTGTGCGGATGGGCACATACGTCTGTGCTCGCCGACGCCCCCTGCTGTCTCACCACAGACGTGGAGCTGCTGTCTGCCGAGAGCAGGGAAGCCAGCTGCTGGGTGAATGGGAGGCTGCGGCTGCATGAGGAGCAGTGGAAGGAGGATGACTGTACCTTCTGCCAGTGTGTGGACGGCGAGACGCACTGCACCGCCATGGCCTGCAAGCAGAGCTGCCGGAGGCCACTGCGCATCCCTGGGGAGTGCTGCCCCTTCTGTGAGGGTGAGTGACCCCCCCACTGCCCAACTGCCTCACGGGGGGTTTTCCTCAACTCAAAAGCACATGGTAACAAATATGGAGAAATGAAAAGTGAAACTTCTTTTCTAATTCTTAACCACAAGAACCTCAACCCAGTCCTGAAGGACACCCCCCCCCCCCCACAGACAGTGCACATTTTTGCTCCTTCCAAGCTCACAGCCAATCAAGAACAGCGAATGTCTGGTACAGATGTGCTGGGAGCTGGGAGAGACCAAAAATGTGGACTGTCTGGGGATCCACTCAGGACTGGGTTGAGAAACACCTGAGATGATCTACGCACGTGCACACACACACACACACACACACACACACACACACGTCAGGTACACCTATCCTTCTGGGGTCCGCTCATTCACGTGTATGGGAAAAATGCTTAAGCTAACTATGACAACCATAACCATAAGTACAAGAGTTTTTGCATTTTCCAGAGCAGTTACTGATTTTTATAAAATGTTACTCGGATATTTATCAGGTTATGGAGACATTATGTTACCATGAGGTAGGTATACCCACACACACACACACACACACACACACTGCCAGTCTTCTGGAGGGCATCTTTCCTGCTCTTTTCCTGCCTCCCCCAGCACAGCTGGAGCCCATAATTAACCTCTTGGGAACCCAAACAGTGCCCTGTTGCGTGGGACGTCAGACAGGTACGGCCCGCATCCCCCTGGGGACGTGCGCTGGGGTGACGCTGTGAGTCTGGAAGGAGACCTTGATGTGCGGAGCAGTTTAAAAGGCTTTAATTCAGCCGGTTGACTTCATTGCCCCCGTGGGAAGGATCGGCGGAGGGCTCTGTGGTCTGCGTTTGATCAGGGCCTGCTTCGGGTTGAGAGGCTGCCTGGCTCATTAGCATATAAAGAACAGTAATCTGCACACCACGCGTTCAGCCTCGTTAGTTACAGTTCGTTAAGCATCCTTCCGGCCAATGGCAGGGGGGCCCTGTGTCCTGTGATTAAGGAATACCCCCCCGCTGGCTGCCTGATCACTACAGGGCAGGGGCTTTAATGCTTGTTTTAGATCTGGGCCCTCTCCCTGCAGGCAGCCATTCAGACAACACAAACACAGCCGTTCATCAAAGGTGAGAGATGATGGGAGTCTTTCCCGCTACAGAAATAAATAATGAATGCCTGCACTTAACTTCAATTGCAGTTTTGGTCTAGGAGAGAAGATTAGGCCAATGGCGGCTTCGGGGTCTCGCCACACGGTAGCTAATGGCAGCAGCTGCTCTGGCTGCAGCAGGTGGCTCCGGTGACGCCTTGGAGAACCATGCCCCGGCGGTGAAACCTTGGAGAACCATGCCCCGTGGTGACGCCTCGCAGAACCGTGCCCCGTGGTGACGCCTCGGAGAACCGTGCCTCCGCGGTGACGCCTCGGAGAACCGTGTCCCCGCGGTGACGCCTCGGAGAACCGTGTCCCCGCGGTGACGCCTCTGAGAACCATGCCCCGTGGTGACGCCTCGCAGAACCGTGCCCCGTGGTGACGCCTCGGAGAACCGTGCCTCCGCGGTGACGCCTCTGAGAACCGTGTCCCCGCGGTGACGCCTCGGAGAACCGTGTCCCCGCGGTGACGCCTCTGAGAACCGTGTCCCCGCGGTGACGCCTCGGCAACTGTGTCCCCACAGAGCCCTCCTTTGAGACAGTGAGTCCCCTCCTGTGTCCACCCCTGGAGAACTGCTCCCTGACGACCAGCGACTGCCCCCGCGGCTTCCTGCAGGACAACAATGGCTGCCTGCTCTGCCATTGCGTGAACAGTAAGAGCCCCCTTTCCCCCTCAGAAACACCATTCAGAACCAAGAAAAACATCAAACTTCTCATCTAACCACAAACCAAACGTCACACACTCTGCAGCATCCAACACCATAGCCTGCAATAAAATATGCCCCCGCCAAAAAAAACAGAAAGACCCTTCTCTGTATCAGAAGCACCCTGTAACTTTTAAACCACATTCAGCACAGCTCCACACTGGATTAAACCAGCAGTCTCAGTGCAGACCTCTTTCTTCAGACCCCATATGTCCAGACCTGATCACATCCTGCTCCCTGCACTGTCCCTTTGGCTACAAGAAGGACGATTCCGGCTGTGAAGTGTGCGAATGCACCCCCCAGCCGTCCAAATGCCGGCTGCTGTCGTGCAGCAAGAGCTGCCCCTACGGATACGTGTAAGTCCCACGACCACGGGCCGTCATGGAGAAGTGCAGGGGAAGTGCACCTAGGTGGGGAAGTGATGCTAAGGGTCCCGACATTCTCAGCACGGTAACAGCGAGAACACTGGGAACACTGGGAGTCTTGTTCCTAGTTAACAGAGTTGGGAGATCCAGGTTCAGGTCCGGTTGATGCCCGACGGGCAGCGCCGTCAGGTGGGCCTAAATTCTGATCCGGCAGGCCATGCATGCCCCCCCCCCCCAATCCCCTTAAGTACAGGAAACATGTGGAAGCTCCTGACGGCAGCCCCCCCTTTTCATAAATCATCTAATAGTAAAAAAAAAGGGCTTAATAAAGGTGTTTGCCCAAATGTGGTTTTTGGAGGGGGGGGGCAGGTTTCCATTAAATGTTTAAAATGAGGACCAGGAACTTGGAGCCGACCCAACAGACAGCTTTCCATTCCGGGTGGGGGGGGGGGCTCTCTATGCGATCCGATTCCGATTATGTTTGGCTCCATATTTGTTTAATTTAATTTTCTCACACTCTCTGGGAGCGACAATCGCCTAAAGCTGAAACCTCTGACGGGGGGGGGTTGTGCTGCTAAGTGAGTTTCAGAACTTTCACTACCCATGTGTATCGGTGTATTTTAACAGGAGTTTTACTTAAACGTGTGTAATGGCTGTCAGTACGCTGGCCTGAATCTCCCACTGGCCGAACCTCGCTGTGCTCCGGCTGTGAACGACCAGCCCCAGACACGGGGGGGGGGAGGGGGGGGCTCGCTTTGGGAAAAATCCAAAATGAAGCACCAAAATAGCCTCTGAATGGCCTTAGTAAACATCCCATGGAGGGGGGTGGGAGAGCAGAGGCTGCTGCAGCTCATCTTAGCTCATGGTGTTAGCGCATGGAGGCCGTGACCCCAAGGGCACGTGGACGTATCGCGCTATCCGCTGGCAGAGCGTCTGCTGCTCGCCCCCGGGCCCCTCTGGCTGTCATTACCGGATCCTGCCTCTTTCACTTTCCTGGCCAGCTCCCCCCACCCTGTGCTGCCCCCCGCATATTGCCCTTACATGTGATTACTCACAGGCCCCCCCCACCCCCCAGCCATGAGCTCATACTTAATTGGAAGCATGTCGGTTTCTACCTTAATCGCCTGCCGGGATTAGTGGAGGGCCCAGCCCACCTCGGCCGGTCCTGTTCCGTGCCACGGCTGCGGAGGGGCTTCCCCCGTTGACGACCCCGGTCTAATTGGGGGGTGCTGAGAGGAGGACTGCGGTAGGTGTGTTAATGTGAAAATCGGCGCCCCTTTTCGCTGCTTGTGGCACTCGTTAAAAGAGGTGTTACCCCAGTCAGGCACTGGCCACTTGCATTGCCGGTGTTGTCCGAGGCGGCTGGGGAGCAGTAAGGGAGTAACGGTGCGCATGTAAGAATGGAGGGCTCTGTGGCGCTGTACTGCGCCCGCTGACGGGCTCTCTCTCATTTTAGGGTCCCGCTTTTTTCCGCTCTCTTCAAAGACAGCTCGTATACTTCTCGGAAAACGGAAACAGATGCCCGGCGCGCTGATGCTGCCCATCTGGTTCTGGAGTGCCGCGTGTGCCTGTCTCAGTGGTTGGCCCCTTCCCACAATGCAGCGCCGAATTGACGTCCGCGTGTGCCCCACAGGAGGAACAAACATGGCTGCGAGATGTGCCGCTGCGTGAAATGTCCACCCTTCACCTGTGACAAGAGCTGCAGCGATGGCTACCAACAGAGCAAGAAGGGCTGCTCCCTCTGCACGTGCAAAGGTGGGAGGAGGCCTCTCATGGATATTCATCAGGGCCGTGGACAGGCCTGCCTTCCGTGCTCAGTAACAGGGAAGCTTGTGCCATTGACACTGCAGCATATAGAGCGCAGGGGGCGGGACTTCCTGTTTCGAGGAACAGGAAATTCCGTCTGCCTTCTTTCACACACCAGTGTGTGTAAAAGTGTGCTTTTGTCCAACAAGACAACACTGCTGAGAAATCTAAATGTTTGTGAATTACAAAGTTTTATCTGGGGCACATGGTATGAAGTTGTTTACTGACTGTTTCGCTTCTGCCAGGACCCGACCGTGTAATTACATTTCTATAAGTAATTTTGTGATTTTAATTATTTTTACTGTTCCAAATTTATTTGCCATGTTTATACTTTTAACATTCTAAATATTTCAGTGTTTTTCTCCCCTCCGCAAGCAGCCCCGTCCCATGACAACCCCACCCCACGAAACACAAACATATCTCAGAAATATCACCGAAATTTATTTTTGAAGACTTCAGATCTGAGAGTTGCGCCCCCTCGAAGTATTTAAAGATCGGGAAATAACTTTTTTCTGTTTGCTCAGTATAAATTTGGGTAAAGGCAGGGGAAGTAAACAGAGATCTCTTTCTCAGGCTCAGAAAAGGCCGTGTTATTTTGAACCGTGTGCTTCTCGTGCTGGTCAAAGGGTTGGAAGCACAGAAGGCGGCCTAATTGTTACCTGTTGTAGGACCCTGGGCGCATTAATCCAATCTCTGACCGTTATTATTCACTTTTCCATGCACTACATGTGAAAAACAGAAGGTAATGATTAAGCTTTATGTCTCCCTACACAGTAGTTACGCTAAGCTCGGATTAGAGCGATTTTTTTTTATGAAGGAATATGCGCTGCAAATCCTACCGCTTGTCAGCTTAACGTGTGACTGGCTGTCAGAGGACATCTGGACCTGTTTTTGCTTATCTGTGTTGTGAAAGGATGCCCATTATTTAGACGCAACCAGCCACTCTACAGTCATGCTTTGGCACGAGCCGCACAGGTCTGGTCGTCACAGTAATGGTTCAGCTGCTTCCTTCCTGGAAGCATTAATCGACGTGGCTTCCAGGCCCTTAGCGCTTTTCACGTGCCTCATTTTTCATGCCGGTTAATCGGTGCCATGAGTTTGTTCCCCTCGCCCCCGTGAAAACGCTCATTTGTGTGTCTTTCAGAGGCCAGACGTGCGCCGAGCACCACGACCCCGGCTCCGCACTACTGCTTCACGGCCAGCGGGCGGCGTTACAAGGAGGGCGAGAGCTGGTACGACGGCTGCCGCGACTGTTACTGCCACGGCGGGCGTGAGATGTGCGTGCTGATCACCTGTCCCGTGCCCAGCTGCCCACAGCCTGTGGTCAGGCCAGACCTGTGCTGCCCCACCTGTGAAGGTACTGGCTGGCAGAAACATGCCGTAGTCCCGGGGCTGACATTATGTCGGATGGCAGAGCTCTCTGTGCTGCTCCAGGCTCATACCGTACCAGTCAAAAGTTTGGACACACCTACCCATTTAGGTTTATTTGGACTTTCCTCTACATTTTAAAATAATACTAAGACATCAAAAGTATAAAATAGCATATATGGAACTATGCATTGACCAAAAGAAGTATTAAAATTAATTTGTTATGGGATGGGATTCAGAAGGTTCCCAGTTCAAATCCCTGGGTCAGCAGCGTGATCCCACCATTGGGCCCTTGAGCAAGGCCGTTAACCCCAGTTGCTCCAGGGACTGGCTGACCCTAATTTCTGCTCTACTCCAGTTTCATGAGGTGGCCTCCTGGGGTGATACTGTTCCAGCTGTCCTGCAGGAGGTCCCACATATATGCTGAGCTCTCATTGGCCACTTTTCCTTCACACTCTTGCCAAACTCCTTCAAAACCATTTCCGCTGTGATTAGGTCAGGTGTCCAGGTCATGTGATGTGACAGTGTCACTCTCCTTTGTAGGCGGCTTGGCGTGTCCACATTTTTGACTGGTACTGTATGGAAAGCACATCACATGCATGGATGGATGGATGGATGGAAAGTTCTGTTTGTCTGTATGTGAGCACTGACACCCCCAGAGCCAATCCGGCCCTCAGCCCCCATCCCTCACGACCACCTCGCCTCTGCTGTACTTGAGCCTGTTGCTGACGGGCTGCGTGGATCCCATGTTGCAGATGAGTCGGGGAGCGGGCAGCCCGAGGGGACGGACCTGGTGGTGTGCCAAGCCCCCGGGGGGGACTTCTTCGTGGAAGGGGAGACCTGGAAGCTGGACGGATGCACACACTGTACCTGCAGGAGGGGGCGGGTTCTGTGCGAGACCGAAGTGTGCCCCCCCACTCTTTGCCAAGCCCCGGCTAGGAACAAGGGCACTTGCTGCTACGTGTGTCCAGGTACTGAGGTGCTCCCTTCCTGTCCTCCTGCTCTCTTCCCTGCCCTGACTGCTTTGATCCAGCACACATGATGCCAGTTCCTAATTGTTGGTTACCTCATTCCATGGGCACCAGATGACAGATCGGGTCCTCAGAGATCAACCGAAAATGCTTCAGAGATTTAGGCTTTTTCATATCAGTTGCAGGTCATCTCTGGAAGGAATCTCAGTCCTTCAGTGGAGAAAAGCCCTGTTTTTAGGCCCCACACAAGCCCATAAATGGACCAGCCCAAACCGGCTGATCTTTTAACGTGGGGGCTGTCGACAGAGAATCACATGTGGAACCCAGAGCCTGTTGGCTACGCATGGTTCCACTCTTGCAATGCACTCTGACAGTGTGCCCCCCCCCCCCCCAACACAGAAAAAGAGAAGCGCATGACAGCCCATGGACCCCCAGGTCAGAACATGCTCCTGCCCCACCCAAAAAGCACTGTGACTGAGTGGTGTTAAGTTTTGATTTTACGGTCATGTAATCTCCAGAAGACCAGCTCAAGCCTCTACTCCCGGTCAACGGCAGCCAATCGGGGTACTGCATCTCCAGCGAAGGGGAAATCCTACTGGCTGGCGATTCCTGGAAGGTCAACCCCTGCACCAGCTGTACCTGCAACAATGGCACCATCCAGTGCTTCTCACACCAGTGCCCGCCAGCCAACTGCAGGGTGCCCGTGCTCCTCAAGGGCCAGTGCTGCCCACACTGCCTGGGTAAAAGAACCACCAACCGTCAACCAGCTCCTTATGCAGCAATGCGTGAAAACACGGGGTGGGAGCAGGGGAAGGGTTTACAGTTTCCCGACCACGTGGTCTAGGTCACCACCTGCATGCCTCAGCCAGGTGATCAAGGGCTTTATAATTAAATCACGGGTAAAAATCAGACATCCAGGAGGTGGAAGGGGACAGAAAAGCGGACTGGCGACGACAGCACTGCGATCCGCTGCAGTGAAGTAACAAAGTGAGACCCAGGTCTATTAATAGGTGCAGTTTAGCATCCGCTAGGGTACAAAACAGACGCCGTGAAGCACTGAGTTAGACCACAGGGGAAGCTTAGGAGGATAGCGAACCTCAGCAGAAACGAGACTGCAGAGCCTCCTCCAAACACCACAAGCCCAGTCAGAAAACGGGGAGGCCAGTTGGTGAAAGCATTACAAGGATCGTGTTAAACATCAACGCGACAGTCAACAAACATCTTCAGCCACTTCACTCCAGTCATTTTAAGGGGCTTTTTCACACCCTATATATAAACTGCGGACATGCCAGCGACGATCATCTCGCCTTCAGACGGCTTAACACCACATATGGCAGCAAAGATCACAATCCGAAATATATCATGTCCGTCGCAGAGGGCTAAGCTACAGCGGAGACTCTTCCTCTGTGCGTAATGGCGTGAGAAAAAAAAACCTTAGAGCATCTGGGAAGCTTGAGGAAATATTAAGCTGATGCTTGTTAGCGGTTAATAAAACACCTTCTGAAATCTGGTCAGACGTCTTAAGTGGGAGACAGGATCCAGTGTGACGATGAAGCTCTGGTGGACATTTCTGGCCGTTTATTTTGGGTTTTGTTTCTTGTTCTTGTGGTTTTGAAGATATGAGGACGACCAGTGCTCCACTATTGGTGTCTGCGATGGTGCCCAAGCAGAATGAGACAGTGCTGTCGGAAGGCGGCGCCAGCCAGCCGCCGCTTGTCGTCATAGTAACCAGTAAGACGTGATCACACGCATCGCTCATTCACACCCCCTCCTGTTTCCTTGGTTCTAAATTAATGTTTTGATATTTCATGCCAGGGGTCATTTCGTAACATCTAATTTTGCAAGAATTGTGCTTTGTTTGTCTTGGTGGTTGCCGAACGCATATAATCATCCCCCCCCCGAAAAATGCAGCGGTGAGAAGCCAACCAAATGTGGTCCCTTGACATCATGGCACAGGAATTAGCTACTTAGTAGCCTCGGCAGTAATAAGCCATGTTTTACTTTCGCTTAAACCAAGGAGAATGTAATGCAACCACAGATCCAGCGTTCCAGGTTTT
This sequence comes from Brevimyrus niger, assembly GCA_015164015.2. Lineage (NCBI taxonomy): Eukaryota > Metazoa > Chordata > Actinopteri > Osteoglossiformes > Mormyridae > Brevimyrus > Brevimyrus niger. The sequence goes on from JAABNY020000025.1 coordinate 59,784, forward strand.
GGTGGAACTGGCCCTAGTTGCGTTTTGCTGTATTACAGCTGGCAGCAGCCTAGGTGAAGACTTCCCCAACCAGACAGAAGTCGCTCTGATCTACCAGTCCATGGCTTGGATCCTGGCCGGCCTCCTCCTGGCCATCGTGATCTTCCTCGTCGTGGCACTCCTGGTCAACAAGAAGAAGAAGTGGGTGCAGATGCCATGCTATAGTGCGCCAAAAAAGGTAAGGGGGCCGGGATGCATGCGGCATTGCTGTGGGAGACTGAGGCTCCCCCAGCGACGAGGCGTCTCTACTGCACTCTCACTGCAGACGGTGATCCTGAAGAAGCACGTGAACAAAAGCCCCGTGTACATGGAGCCATCCAAAGAGAACAAGTTCCAGGCCATGAAGATCTCCGACTACGGGATGAACTTCTCGCCGGAGGCAAGCTCCCCATGCGGGGACAGGCTGAGCATCCCAAGGGCGAAGCTCTTCTACGGGCACGGCGAGCTGCTGCGTTAGGCCCCGTCTGCACTTCCCGGGGAACTACAAGGATAAATTCACGCGATGACCACAGAAAACAGAGAGAGAGAGAGAAACAGGCCATGAATTACGATGAAATATTATTGGACACTGGCTCGCAGTAAGAGGCTGATCGTTTGGGAAACCAGCTTTTTGAGAGTGGAGCCTTCACAGGATTGTGTCTTGTGGTGGAAAGTTGACTGACAAGTTTAGAGATGGACCTGGGGGCCACTCTGACTGAAGAGAGGACCTATTGTTTTGGAGACTGGAAGAAAGCTACCACACCTTTCCTTAGCTGACATGGAATGGACAATGGAAACTGGAGGTTAATAAAATATATATAAAGATTTAGGAAATTGGGCTTCCACATCTTATTTTTCTGAGGTATATTTATGTATATTTTCTTTTGTTTTTGTATTATTCTTAGTCAATTTGGCTGTTGTTGTAGACACTGCAGGTTGGCCAATCTCAAAGCTGTGAACATTTGCCTTACCATTCCCTGTCAGCTCACGAAGCAAGGTCTTCCTGATTCGGCAACAGGCAGCTCCATGTTTAGGGACATAAACACTGGACCTGCGGAGTGTCAGAATGAACACGACCTGCACATGTGCATCTCAGATATTTTGGAATCCCACCTGCAGGCTCTCGGAGGTCCTACAGTAAGTTGTTTCAAGTTTAAGTTCAACTTCAACATCTCTCCTCTTCACCGAGAGCGACTTGTTTTGTGCCGGAGCTGTTTATCTCATTATATTGCCAATGCGTTTAACTGTCCATCATCGTCATCGAACAGAGGAAACAGGAAACCGGACACAGCCTCTAGCCAAGAGAAGATGCACAAACCCTGGCAGAAAGAGTCGGGCATTTTTGCGAGGTGACTTTCCTAAGGACAGATGATGTGCCTTAAGGTTATTCCCAGAGCTGTTCATGTGGAAGACTTTAAAAGAATGTACTTTTGTAATCCTGGCGAAAACAGAGAATACCAACTTTATTTATTTACATTTGCAATTCAGTTATTCTGTCAAAATTCACACTCCATCTGTTTAGGACAAGCATGTTCTGTCTGGTGTCCGTTTTAGTACAAAACATTTTTTCGGTTTAGTGGGTAAAAATTAGCATAGAAGGGAAACCCCCCGCCGTGCAAAGTCCCCCGAGTGACACGCTGTCCCGACCTCAAAGACGCCCAAAACATACCCTGCAGATTATTTATAAATGAAATGCGTTATATAAGACCATAAAAGACAGCAAGGCTCTAAACCACAGTTTAGAAGTCATAAATTTGTGATTTGGAGTCTTCGGTGAGTCTGTCTCTAGCCCCCGAAATCAAAAAGAAAAGCTTTATGGATTTGTTTTCGCCGCAGAAGCACGCTACTGTATAAACGCTGAGGGGTAACGGGATGCATCGGCAACGTAACGCGAGATGCAGATGCGGTATTAAAAAAATGCCAACATCAGAAATGTCAGCATTGCAAAAAGGGAGGGGGCGTCGCCGACAAAGACAGACAGCTTTAAAAGAAGCGAAAACACTGCTTTTGCATTTTGTAACTTCTAAGTGTAAAAAGGTAGATGAAAGTAGCTGGCAGAGTACCTTATTTATTTTTTCACGTAGTGTTATTTATTACTAAACCAGTTCTTTAAGAAAGCCTTTTTTGCCCAGTACTCACGGTGGCAGCAGCTGCTATACATATTAAATATTATATTAGATATTATAGATATTAAAAACCATCTCCAACTTTTCTCTGCCTTATTTATTTTCTCAGTGGCAAACAGCGAAATCCTCTCAGATTTTGAATTGTACCACTGACATATTTTCTTGGAAAAGGTATTGAACAGCCTGGAAGGGTTTTTAACATGAGATTTGTGTAATGATTGAAAGTTTGAGTTAATGTTCCTTCTGCAGTGAACTGCCTGAAACAGCTGGGGGCGGAAGGGGGGGGGGGGGCACAAACTGTGACATTTATAAACTAGTTTTAACAGATGGTGAAATGTTGTTCGAGCTCTTTACGCTCCTGCAGATAGTTGTGTGAATATTTTGTTTATAACAAAATAAAAAAAAATGACTACAACCTTTACTCTATATATGCCCAGCTGCTAAAGTTCTTAATGTGTTATTTTTCCACTCTAACAGTTAAAGTCCCAGTTTACCAACTGTGTTTTTCTTAGGCTTGGATTCTGTGAACACACACACGCACAGACCGACCTGTATTCATATTTTTGTGATGTCATTTCTATGGGCAAAACCCCGATCCCAGCAATGAACCTTAACCCTTACCCTACCCATATTTAGGTTTTTGATTGCAGTCATTGATTTTCATAAAACTAAATTTCCCCTCAAAAATGGTCCCCACAACGTTAAAATAACAGGTTTTTGTGTTTCTCTCTCTCACTCACACATACGCACACAGCCGCGAAGGCACCTTTCCTGGACAGCAAGACACATCCCTCTTGTACTGGGCCCTCTCTTTCATTTAGATTTTACAGGCTGTGAAACACACAGTATTATATCCTCCCACTAAGTATATCTTCTTCCTTTAAGTAGCTGAGCAGCTGCCTGTCGCTAGACCCCCCCGAACATACAGGGGGATACTGACTAGAGGATATTGGCTTCTAGCAGCTCCGATTGGTTCCTGAAGGTGCCATACTGGGCACAGTCATTAACCACATGCATCCCTGTGATACTTGGTCTTTAATAACCAATCCCATGAAGCTGAGGGCTACACGGCCCCTGTCATCCACACAGGATACCAGGTAGCTACTGGGCTCTCTGCCAGCCGCCTTCAGGAGTACCTGTCTAAGAGGCAGGGACGCCTTCAGGAGTACCTCTTTAAGAGGCAGAGACACTCACTGAAATCTGAGCAGACTGACTTCACGGCTCCAACTTTTTCTCTGCTTATAGCTGCCTCTTCCGAGCAACACAAACAGGTTTGCCTTTAAATCTCCACCATTAGAGGCAAGAGCAGAAACTCTAACCAAAAGGGAACCCAGACCTCAAAGCGGACCTGCGACCTTTGGTCTGAATACTTTGACAATATGGACAGTGAATCAAAACACATAAACTCCGGTTTCCCCCCACAGTCCAAAGACATGCTGAGGCTGATTGGAGTTGCTAAATTGCCCATAGGTGTGCATGTGTGAGTGTGCCCTACGATAGGCTGGCCCCCTGTCCAGGGTTGTTCCCTGCCTCGTGCCCGTTGCTTCCAGGACAGGCTCCGGACCCCCCGCGACCCAGTAGGATAAGCGGTTTGGAAAATGGATGAATGGATGGATTCCAGTGTTAATCTGCTCCTGTTCAGTGCAACCAAAGGCATCAAATCCCATGTCAGCAATCCAGAGACCAACAGAAATGGGCTCTAAACCCAATGTCTGCAACTCCGAAGGAGCCTATGGGGTGCAGAACGGACATCACCCAGGCAGCTTCACCTGCCAACACCCACAGCAATACCAGCGCTAAGCTGCTTCCGGGTAATCATCCGCTATTTTCATTTATAATGTACTGTAATTTGATGCTATGTTGGAATTAATCAGGACAAACTGTGACGGACCAAGCCATTCCCCACTGGAGACACTGAAATCAAAAATATCCATGTACCTTATGTAACACGAAAAATTAATCGCATCGAATTACACAAAGAGGCATAGATCAGGTGGGCTACTTGGATTGGCGTATAGAGAAAACATACACAGGATATGAGCTGCAGCTTTAAATGCCAGAGGCCACAAAAGGCGTCCTAATTACAGCACGCAAGCTCAGTTCCCAACGATGACTGGGGGAATCCGAGCCTGGCTGACGCTGAGGAATGTCATCATTAACACATGTTCATCCCAGGAACGTTCCAACAATACAACCAATTCGTGGGTTTGGTTCTTTGCTGCTGCAAAATATTCATTCAACTGACAATCACTGAGGGGAAAATGAAACATTTATATAAATATTACTACACGACTGGTCTTGTGAATCGCTCAGGAAGGAGAGAAATAATAAAAAGGAGGCAGCCTTTACCCTCTGAACCTTTTCCAAGGGTGGATGGGAAACACGGCAGGGACCATGTGTGCAACAGACAAGACGCGTCAACAAGACTGAACCTCGATTACAAATGTTATGACAAGAAGCTTATCGCCGCGGTCGTCAAACCAGCACTTGCAGATGCTGCCTCATCCCCCCGTCTGCTCTGCTAATTGACAGAGTCGCTGCACTCTATAGCACCGCCCAAACGGACGCAAGACTGCGCATGGCTCAGCAGCTCCTGCCCCCGTCTAGCACCGTACGGCATCCGCACTGGCATTGGGCCCCTGGGAATGGGTTCACACCGTCTCATGGCTCTGATTATCCTTACCTGCACGCCATCGGACACCGGAACCTATTCCTTCCTGCCACTCCCCCCCCGCTCCCGCTCCCCCTCCACCTTCTTGGTGAGGTCTCACCATATTATGTCACCTGAGTGTCACGTTTCATGCCAAATGGCACAATCGCAAAATAAAGGAGAAAATATTGCCTGCAGCCCATTAAATGCAAGAACGAACGGGAGAGATAGGACAGCTCAGCATACCTGTGTCATAATATGGAGTCATTCAAAGCAAAATACATAATTTATTGTCACAGTAAATAAAACTTACTTTTCCAAAATATAAAATTTTCCATTATGTAACATTATTCTTCACATTGTACTCAGTCGAACATCAGCTCATACAATTCAACACTTTGTCTTTTTTCTAAAATAAGGTTGGTTCCAAGGTGCAGGAATGGTACACGCTGATCAGAGAGAAACCGTTTCTGTCTGCAAGGGAAGAGCACGTGCAGCCGGCTTGGCGTGTGGCGTCCAGCAGAGCCACACATCTTCGGAGAGGTGATGGGCATGGAGCTGAACCCCCTCCCTCAGTCTGGCCCGGGGATCAGAGTAGGACCTTGTAATAGTCGTCCTTGTAGCTGTACAAAACCACCACGGCCACTCTGTCACTAGACACAGAGACACGATGGTCAGACCACAGCCCTGCGAGCACAGGATTATAGGGAAAAAAGCAAAGGGGGTCAAGTAGCAGAGGAAGGGTAATGTAGGGTAGGGGGGGGTCTGAGTTGTGGTTCTGTCAACCTCACTGGCGAGCTGCGCAGTCGGGGGTTGCTGACTGCGCAGGCCTTTGACTAGGAGGCCAGCAGCCAGCTGCTCACTGAGCTGTCTGATCCACGGTAAAATTGTATGGAAAAAAAACAAACAAACACATAAAATCCACATTGAATATCCCCATTGTCAGGGCACACAAATAAAGGTAATTGCCCACAAAGAAGGCTGACCAGAAACAAGAGAGAATTAAAACCAAATGATTTCCAGGTGATGTACTGAGAGGAGCCAGTCAGCTCCCTCCCACCACTCTAATGTGAAGGAACCCTCAGGTGGAACAAAACAGCCCCTCCAGCCACTGGTCAGGCTTGGTCCACCAGAGCCTCGAAAGACTGGAGATGTGGAGAGTATCTGCAGTCTGTCCTCTGCATGGCGCAAGTTCATCAGCTTTCAGGTGGGTGTACTTGCCTAAAGAACCCCAGAAAGGCCCCCACCACTAGCTCCCACCCAAGAGGAGATGTGGCACATGCCTGTGGGGGGGGGGGGGGGGGGCTCCCTCGGTACGCCCCCCCCCCTGGTCTCCTTGTTTTGTGCAGCTCTGAGCTACGCGCATCCGCTAAA
>JAABNY020000025.1:68616-79901 GCA_015164015.2 Brevimyrus niger
AAAACCAAAACAAAAAAAACAGCTGAAAAGTCTTTCCATGGGCCCATTTTATTTAGCGCCTCATACAGCCACAGCTAACGTTAAAATACTTTTACTATTACGTCTTGCTGCTTAAATGTGTGGCACAGGGTAGCCGGGGCAGGTGGGAAACGTTAAGGAACAATTGGCTTTGCCGTTAAGCCCAAAAACAGCAATTCTGAACTATAATGGGGTGTTTCTCCCATGTGCATGTTTTTTAATGGAATCGCATAAAAATCAAGGAGCGCTGTGGGAGTGAAGAAATTAACACCCCTGACAGTCAGGCCCAGCCCGTCCGCCCAATCCATCTCAACCACTCTCGAGCCGCCGGAGTGTTTCAAACAGAGGCCAAAGGTCACAGCTCAGGGTACAATGAACACACCAGCCGTGAAACACACACTGCTCCATTCACAGTAGTAGTTAGGGGGCGCCACAGGAGCAGAGGAGTTGCATAACTGCATTTCTCCATAGAACTCCGCTCTCCCCCATGAAAGCTTGGTGTGTACAGTATTCTGCCCGCTGACGTGCGGACCTAACTGCGTAAGAACACATCCCATAATTCTTCCAAAGGGTGCATTTTGAGTCAGCTGCCTCCACTGTACCTGAGGTAGCAAGAATTGCTCCTTTGGGGTTTTGAAGGGAAGCACTTTCACACATGTCCCTATAACAGAAAAAACAGACACATTCAATAAAACATCAGTTTATCACAACATCATTGGCTATAAAGGGAGACCATGCACGGACCTGCCATTCCTGTCGTCGAAAGACCTGGTCCGACATTTCTGGAATATGTGATCCAACAGGTCTGTTTCTGGAATCCGTTTCTCTGACTGACGATCTTTTTCTAAACACTTGACCTTGGATAAAATGACAAAAACACCACACTTTGGCTTCCATCCACAGAGTCAGAAACGCAATGCCACTTTATGACAACCGCAGTTTGGACAGAGTGTCCAGCTGGGCTTTGAATGAATCTGATTTAATGCATCACTGCGTTAATGAACATGTTCGCCGGCATGACCCATGCTAAAAGGAGAGAAGTGAAAAAAATCACGTATGTAGGAATCACACTCTGCCATGATTTGATCCTTTTTGACTGAAACGATTAATTTTGTAATTAACTAAATTTGTGATTGTTCAAGGAAGATGGGAAAGCAGATTGATTAAATTTCAGTAAGGATTTACTGAAGACCTAAATACGTAATCACTATTTACAGTTATTTCAATCGATTTAAACACAACTGTGATTCATAATTGAGGAGGAACCAGTGCACAGTTACCAGGGCGGAGAAATTGGGCTGCGGAACATCTGACGGTATCAAGTAAAAAGCATCAAAGCTTGGAATAAACAGGTACCTCAAAATAACCAGACACCTTGAAATAACCGCACATCTCGGGAGAATTACATGGTGAGCCAAGAAGGATTTTAACAGTATGCTTACTGGCCCAAAGGTGCAAGTTTGCTTGCGTTCCACCATGTTTTCCCCCAGGGACCAGTCGGCCAGGGCAGCGGGCAGGAAGATGGACTCACCTTGACGTAGCTGCCTTCTTTGTCGGACACCAGCACCACGCAGGTGATGCCAGCCTGGCGGGAGTGCTCCAACACAGCTTCCTGGGGCTGGACACACGAACAGCGTCAGTCAGGGCTGCGCAGCCGCAGGCCGACCTCCCTTCACACGGCAAGGCACCGACGGCCTGAGCCGACCTCCAGCCCGGGGCCTCGGCCCAGAGCCAGGGGTGCCTCCTCTGCCAGGGAAACGGCTGCCCCTTTCATCTCGTACTCCTGCGCCTCCACATTTCACCAGCACTTAGACCCAAGCCAGAACCAAACATGGGCAGGGGGGGGGAGGTTGTCATGTTATAGAATGGTGGATTACTACATGAGACAAATGTTCCTGCAGCCGAGTAATAAATTCCAGCGGGCTGGCGAGGAACGGATGCGGTCACGTTCAATTCCGACACGAGAGGCCTTCACGTAATCACGCAATCACGGGCAGGCATCTCACTGGCCCACGACTACGACCAGAGGCCGGAATGGCTCTAATCAAGCATGGATGGAGGACTTAATAGGCCTGCCCTGTCGACAGACGTCAGAGAAGCTGACATCACGAAGCGGGCCACTAACAATCCCCGAAGCCCGGAGCATTCTGGGATGCCAGAGCCGTGGCCGTGGTTACCCAGACCGTGCCACAAAACGGAGAGCCCGTATCGGTGCAGTGAAAGCCAAACCCCTGGAAATGCACCAGAGCTGGGAATTAACAGCAGCCGGTGGGCACTGCGAAGTGGCACGAGCGTGTGCCAAACGGCCGGCATTTGACAGCCCAAACCCGCCGGTGTTTGGGGGGGGGGGGGTTCAGGGAAAATGAAAAAGTCTGGGCATGAGTCAGCGATGGAGCGGGGAAAGACAGAGAAGTGTGAGCATTCAACTATGTGCAAATTCAGGCGTGGGGGTGGGGGAGGCGGGACGTGAACCACAATGGAGACTAACATGGACAAAAGGGGGAGGAACAAGAATGGGGGGGGCATAAAAGGACTGTCTGCAGCCAGGCTGTAACATAGACATGAAGAATGTGACTGGTGTGTGAGATGGGGGGGTTTGAACACATTCATACAGTCACCTATAACCCCTTATCCAATAGAGGGTCATGGTCAGCCAATACAACAGGGAAGACACACAGATGGCAAATTTACAGATGTTGATTCAACTAGATGTTTTTGGACCGGGAGAAAACCAGAATACCCAGAGGATTCCTGGGCTACTAAGTTTCCATAGTCACGGATAAAATGTATTGACCACAAAATCATTATTAAACTGAAAGCATGAGAATACATTTATTTCTGCTTCAAACGACATCCGGACAAAATCAAAATCGAACGCGTTCAGCAAAAACAATCCGCTGCATCTTGGTCGTCCAAGGTCACGGCACAACCATAGATGGCGTAGAATGTTTTCGATGCAGCAGATCCACATAAGGCAATTTTCCCCCACAACGGGTATTGCAGCGCAGTACTTCAAGGTGTTTGTCGCCACCTGTAAAGCCCGGTACCTGCACTGAATGACAGGCAGGGTATTTTGTACTGAATTTGAATAATTACTGTAGTATCTTAAGGCTGCATCATGTGCAATATTAATATCAACATTGCATGTGATGTACATGCAATACTTACATATATATAGTTGGCTATATTAAAAACAGGACTTCTTATTTTGAATTCTGTATGAACATTATAGCACGGGGGTTAGTGTTTTGCTAAAATCTTTTTACTCTGTTACTCTGTCAGAAAAAAAAAACTTTTTTGGCAATTTTAATTATTCCTTTGCCACGATCACTTTCCTTCACGTTTTGAGAGCGTCCCATCATGTATGTATTTGGGAAATATGTTCTTCATATGTTGTCCAAGTTCCTTGATGTTGATCTGGTGTTGCACCCTTGTCTCTGTTTACTGAACGACAGTTCTGCACTTGTTCTTACTTTACATGAAAAGTGTTTGTTATTCGCAGGCTTCGCCAATCCTCCGACTGTGGTTCGAAGCAGACGCTAATTTGAAGAGTTACTGGATTGTATCTATGCTCAACATTGCAACTTTAGAAGAGACCACAGCTTGACTGAACAAGGCCGGCTTATCCTCGATCAGTGCATGGATGGGACTATGCTTGTCGATAATACTCTGGGTCGGTAGTATAACACCCCTGCTAAGGTTTATGTTTATTATTTGACCTGCCCCCCCCCTTCGTTTTGTTTTGCTTGTTTTTTTTTTTTTTTCCCTCTCATTTTTGTGTGTGATTTTTGTGATGTATTTGTCCGTTTTTGTTGGTTTGATAAGGCAAATAAAAAGTATAATCATAATAATTCTTTTTATAGATTGCCTAATATGTTTAAAAAACTTAGTTAGTTGCTTTTGCATGAGTGCTGCATTCTCCGAGACAATTATAATCATTTTTATCCTTGCTGTTTAAATCACTCAGACGGTTTTGTGGAAATTTAGGAAATTATTTTTTGGTTCTATAAAATACCCCAATATTTATTAACCACATCACCAAATTTACAACAAAATCACGTTGCTAGGATTTAATTTTCTTGTCATGACACCCTAATCTTTTTGTTGCATCCGTTCTTCGGACCATTTCACAATAAATCTTTTTATTTTTTCACTGCATTTTTCAAATGTCTTCAAGACGCCATTTGTATTGTGTTTCAGAGGCAGGCGTTTCAAGTCCCACCCCAAAGTACTGAAGTACCAAAAGTAGTACCCCAGCTGGTTTGGCACTTTTGGTACCGGGACGTTTGGTACTGGTACTCAATCGGAAGCCAATGGAAAATCGAAAGTACCGAAAGCGTCCATAGATATTCCAAATGAACATACTGTGGGAAGTCATTTTAATAAAGGAGACGGCAGCTCTTTTAAAACGGAAGCTGCTCTCATTAACAGCCATTATTGGTTTTCCATGGAAAATATCAGTCGTGACATTTGGTATTAACAAGAATACAAGATACAAATATTAATTTACAATATTTAAAGTGTAGTGCAGTGCAAAGCATACGAAGCTGGCCGACTCCTGGGCGACATTTATGTTAGCCAATCATGGACAGAGGGCAGGATCAGCACAAACTAAAACGTTTGCCTGGGGACAATGCACAGGCAGTCCACCAAAACAGTGATCACCGCAGCGGTTGTGTTACATACGTCGTCGTATTGCCAAAACGACAATTCCAACGAAAGATCATTCCCGTCAACATGCTCAATTTCGTTTGGTCTGGACGCTGTTTGAAGCACATGGCCACCTTCAGAGGCTACTCCCTGCCTAATGACCCATCAGTAATTTCCACCCGCTTTTCCAAGTTCAGGCTGCGGTGGTATTATGATATTTTTGTGAAAAACTTGGAAAGCAAACAGTGTATCACAAAACATATGTAGCGTGACATACACACACACACACACACACACACACTCCAAAAAACACTCACAAATTGGTCTACAGTCAGGACGGTGAGATATACCTGCACCAGTATGGCAAAAGGTTGAGAAATAAACTCGCCACGTTCTGATTTTAAATTACCAGTAGCAATGCGGCAAACTGCTAGCGAGAACCCAGGGAAGCCCATACAAGCATGGGGGGCACATTCTAACTGCAGACATGGGGGGCAGGAGACCCCCCCCAACCTAGGAGTCCCCATGCTTCCCAGGAAGCCACTATGCCGGCTGGCCCAGCATCATGCTTCAAACACTGACATATTTTTACACATGTCTGAAGCAACAGTGAACAGTGCAGATATTAGTCTCCTGTATGGTTTTAAAGCGACGACCTGGGTTATCAATTGAATATCTTTGCTTTTCCAAGAGAGACCTTAGTAACGTCGCCCTCTGTTGGTAGAAAATGTACACACAGGCGGGGAGCGGGGGTGAGGGCCGACCTGAGACACGTCGTAGACGATCTCCGCGGAGACCCCGTAGCTCCACAGCTTCTGGACGACGACGATGGCTCGACTCATGGAGGTGTGGCCCACGGGGAGCACCAGGGCGTCACAGGGGCTAATAGAGGGCTGGGGGGAGGGGGGGGTGACGAGGGGAGGGGGACAGGGAGTGTGAGGCAGGCAGCCATGCTGTGAGGTAACAGTTCTGTAGGTGCTGAGGGTCAGCGTCTTACTGAGGGCTACGGGAAGAAGCAGCGGCTCCCGCATGCACAAACATCAGCGGAACACAGCGCCATCTAATACTCATTAGGTTTTTGTAATAAAAGATAAAAAATTAAAAAAGAAAACAAGTATGTGCAGTTTAAAACCTTCCCGATACCATTATCTACGTCGGACTAATTTTTGTTTCACAAATCCGTCATTTTGAACAGACAAGCTGGACCCGTCATGGGTAACGCACCAGCTCCTCCATGTTGGCCAGGGACGCGCAGATCCTGTCCAAAGCCACGCTGGCACCGACGGCAGAGAGGGCGACGGGCGGGGACGTGGGGCCACGGAACTCCTGGAACTGCGCGACATCACAGAGAACATGTTTGTCCAGCGATCAGACGTCACTGAAGCGATACCGAGACCCCTAAAAGCAAGGAAGCACAGCAAACCAAACAAACGGTCTCCTATTTCACTGGTCTCTCTGCTCCTCAGGAGAAAAGAAAAAAAGAAAAGAAAAACAGAAGCCATTGAGGCCATCACAGCTCAGCTGGACTTCATCAACAGCCCACGCCGTAGGGCTTGGGCTTGAGGATATAAGAACACAAAGCCCATCCTGGCCCATGCATCTGCCTTCTGCTCACCCACAGGCTCCAGCCCAACCTCTATTGAGACCCTCCTCCACCCCATGTCCTGAAATCCTTTTCACTCTCCCACACGACAATATTTTACGTTTTGAAATCCCCGCAAGTCCCGCTTCGGCGTCTCAATTACGGCGGCGGTGTTCTCCAGATCCGGAGCCGGGGACCACTGCCTACCACGCGGCGATACAACGATCAGCCTCGACCCGGATGCCGATCACCGGCGAGGAGCTCACCAGATGGTCATAGCGCCCACCAGCTGCGATGATCTCAAGCACTGTGCGCTTGCGGCGGCGCACGAACGCCACAAACTGGAAGATGACGCCACGATGATGCTGCACTTTGTAGACCAGGCCCAGGTTGACCACTACCTGTTCAAAAAAAGAAACAAAAAACGGACACTTGCATCACACTTCCTGTTGTGGGTGGGGGACTCCAGGGTTACAGGAGCAGCCCAGCTGTAGGTGATCACATCTGACACACCTGCAGCTTGACGCCCAACTTCCTCAGCAGGCCAGTGACCTCCTCCAGATCCTTGACGCCCTGCTTGGCTAGCTGGGCCACGGCCGTTTTCCGCTTGGTCAGGGAGTTGATCAGGGGAAGCAGCTCATGGAGCGCCCCCTTCTGGTCAATATATTTGTAAAGCGTCTGTACCTGCGAATGAAAGGGTCGAAGGTCAGGGATGTTATAAGTATTGTGCATCATCGTTAAACCATCGTTATCGCCATAGCAGCCACCACTAGGCGTTTCCGAGCACTGGATCCCAAGGAGAGCTAAACTACCCTGAAGCAGTAATGGGCCGGTTCTTCCCGAGAGGCTCCAAGCAGCAAGACCGTGAGGTGCTACTCACGCTGTTGGTGGAGAGGGACAAGTTGCAGAATTTCGCCTCAACCTCTCGCCGGGTTAGTTTTTCTGTCTGAGAGACGGAGGAAGCGAAAGAGGGTATCAGCGTACGGCGTGGGTCTCCCGCCTCACATGCACCAGCGGGCGGAGCCTAACCATGGTGTCGCACAGGATGTTGGAGGCCTGCTGGAGCTTGTCCTCCGGGACACCGCTGTGCAGCAGCAGCGCCTTCAGCAGGCTGGTGTGGTTCAGGTAGATGCTGTAGTTCCTCTCCTGTCAGCACCAAGAGCATTACTACCCCCCAGCGACAATCCGACCCACCACACGACTCGAACAGAAAACATGGTCAGCGCCTCCCCCCCCCCTTTGATTCTTTATTCAGAAGTAAATCACACACAGATCTTGAAGCCCTATTCATAGACAAAATGTGCAAATGTGGCCCTAACAGGATAAAACCACAGTCACAAAGCAACAGGTCGTGCTTAGGCAGTGCAAAACGGGTCAGTACCTGCAGGGTGCTGAATTCCTGGATGATTTCAGAGATGGTGTAGATTGTCTCGGCGTCAGGGAGTAGACTGCTGGTGGCGGGGGTGACGATGTCGAACGCACACTCCAACAGCTCCTTGGGGTGGGTGCGGTCGGGCCTCCGGGGTCGGAACACCCGGTCGATGCTGTACCTGCACAGAGACCATTGGAGGGGCACTTAATATTAAAAGCACTCTGCAAAACTGCAAAGCCGCATCTTGATCTGAAACCGTCATGACAATGAACGTGAACGTTACAGGGAACTTTACCGTTTTAAACTGGAAATGTTGCTCCGGGCCACATATCTTGCGAAAGCCAGCTGTGGTTAAAGGGCAAAAAAATTTAAAAAAAAAAAATTATTTACCAAACAATAAACAATACCGAAGATTGCAGGGTGGATATGAAGAAAGAATTACAACAAAAAAATCCATCTAAAGAAAGCAGCTGCACTGTTGGACGCCATGCGACAGAGAGACTTCCTGTTTCCTGCCGCTCACCCGGAGGTCATAGGGCAGGGTGACCAGCATGCCGCTGTGATCCATGAAGCAGGCCAGGTCGCTGCCTTCGTACAGTGCCTTGCTCTTAGGCATGAGCAGGGGGGTCTGAAAACGCACCGCACCTGGGGGGGTGCAAAAAAAAAAAAAAAAAAAAGATGTATGATACACAGGCACACTGGTAAAGGGGGGTGGGGCATCTGTGGACCAAAGGAGGTAAAACAAGGGCAGGAAAATCTTGGTTTAAATGACAGAAAATGCATGGAAGGTTTACCGTGCTTTTTGAATATCCTGGTTACTGTTTCATGCACGTACTGCTGGAGTTTGGCAGCGCTGCCATTAAAACTCCCCTGAAAATCAAGGGAAACGCAGCAGACTTGAGACAAAACAATCCAACTATTAAGTGTAATTCAACGGCCGCAGCAGACAAATGATCCATGCATGAATGGAAGGTTGTGGTCAGAGCTTCATTTACCGCTCAAAAGCTCGAGAGCGACACCTATGGGACACTTTCCAAACGGCAGCACCGGGTGAGGTAGCCCGATTCATACCTTATGGAAGTCTATGTCATAAGCATAGTCGATGCCCGGGGCGACGCTCTGGCCGAACAGCCGGTTGACCATGGTGCGGTAGGCCTTGCCGTTGACGTTGTTCATGGTGTGCTGGAGGACCTCGTGCAGCTCGGACTCCTCCATCTGAGGGGGCGGCAGCAGCTCGCTCTTCAGCAGCTCCACAGCCGTGGGCCGCTTGGCGGGGTCGTGGTTCAGCAGCCAGCTGATCACTTTCATCTGTGAGGGGATGGGGGGGCGGAAGACCACAGGCGCTCAAGTCCATGTCAGCCATCGCGATATGAAGGTGGCGCCGTGAGCACAGGACCCAGTCAGCCAGGGTTCGCCTACAAGCATAACCCATAATCCCAGTGATTAACGAAGCATTACCTGCGTTCCTTGCTCCGACCCCTGGAAGTCTTCAGGAAACTGGATGGACTCCTGCGAACGATTGCGACACTGAGACGGGGAGGGGTCTAAAATCCGCGGGCCGTGTTCCCGTCCCGTCCGGGCCGGGGGGGGGGGGGCCTTACCGTGCGCAGCTGGCTGAGGACAGAGATCCGCTCAGACGCGGTGGTCATGGGCCGGTATGACATCTCAAACAAGATGATTCCGAGGCTGAAGAGGTCCACCTTCTGAGGAAGAGACGGACAGAAATGCATGGGACATGAAGGAGCTGTGGCACTCGAATCCTGCCGAACATTATAATACCACTTTTATGGTGTAATTTGCGTTGTAACATGTTACCTTGGAAAACAATCGACAGGTGCAACGTGTTATAGCGCAAATTACACCGAGTCCTTCTGCATGCGGGGCTGCGGGGCCATGGATCGGACTTGACGGCCCAATTCATGCCACAAATGCTCTACATGTATCCACCTGTCTACATGATGCTACAGATAACAGGATTCATAAGACCAGGTGACCCTCCACCGCTCCAAGGCGCAGTTCTGACGCTGATCATTGCAGGTCAGGGGCCAGCGTGGGCATTCTGACTGGCCTGCAGCTAACGCAGCCCCAATCGCATGTCACCAAGTCTAATGCCCGTAATGTTTCGGCTCATTGTTTTATTATCAGTAAGACAGACAGATTGTTTAATATTGTTGCATTACATATAACACTCAGGATTTAAAAAAAAATACAAAAGCGAGGTAGGTTGGCGCCTCGTGAAAACAGGACAGCCGACTACCACGTCAGGGTTTAGTGCCTAAAGCTCTACCTGGTTGTAGCTGGATTTGGTGCTGCCTTGCACCTCAGGTCCCACGTACAAGGCGGTGCCCACCATGCCGGTCATGTTATCTGGGAAGGGGGAGAGGGAGGAACACGGGCAGACTGGCTACACATGGAGTTACGGGTCTCTTACAGCTCAACATCCGACCCCGCCGCCTTTGTGCTTAGGCGCACGTTCGACCCAAACCGCTTCATTAATGGAAACCAAAACTTCTACACAAACTCGAAATGAAGCATCTCTGAACCAAGGGCTGGAAAACCTGTCGACTCAGAAATGCTTGATGAGGGGCAGCAGATTTGATTCGGATGATGCCTGGACCGCAGGAGGGGGATAGTTCGAGCTTCCCTCACCTGCAGGGTCCGGTTTAACGGGCAAAGCAGAGACACTTTCCTCCGTCTCCTGTTTGCTGGCAGCCTGCAAAGTATAATTAACAGGGCTTAGTTGTTCACAGTGTTATTTTTTTTGAAGACCTGCTGGTTTTAAGATCATTCCACCGGTGCAGCAGGTTGTTTGTTCTCTGCCGAATGTAAACGCTGACATTAGTGCGATATCGCAGGTAGAACTCGATATTTACACACGATCGCTCATGTACAGGAAAGATGGACACGACGACGCGGCGCAACCAAGACCACGAGTTCCCAAGGAGGACGAGCGTGAAGCAGGAAGGGCGAGTCGATGCTAATGAAGTCTGGTTAAGAGGAAGCCCGGTGACCCGGGAAATGTGTACCACATTAGCGGGATGGTCGGTGGCCAGGCCGAAGTCGCCGATCTTCACATGGTCCTGGGAATCCAAGAAGATGTTGACAGGCTTCAGATCTCGATGAATCATTCCCTGTTGGGGAACAACGAGCGGGACAAAACTGATCCCTCGGATATGATTAAAAGCATGCCTTGGGATGGATTGTGCAATGCCCCCCCACCCCCCCCAACCACGCAATAGACGCTTGGGAACATTTTGTGGCAGGAAAAAAAATAAATAAATCCCATTAGTTTAGCAGAGGCTGTGAGCAAAAAAAAAAGTGGAACAGAACATACTGTTAAGGAGACAATGGGCTTTAAGATAGCTGAGAACCTGATAATAAAATTTAAAAATAAAAAGTTAGACAATACTGCACATGAGCATTCAGTCTCCCGCGGGGGAAAGGCATCCAGCTACAGTCACAGCTTAGCTTAAGTCTCCTCCACTCACTGAATGTTGACTCCACACAGATATATTTGGAAAAAGGATTCACAGCTGCGTATTGCATAGAAGGCAAAGGCAAGTATGAAAGTGAGGGGGGGGGGGGGGGGGGGGTCTCCAAATTTATAAAAAAAAAAAAAAAAACACCCCCTTTATCCCTTCAGAACCCGCGCCCCCCCCCCGC
>JAABNY020000025.1:84476-98979 GCA_015164015.2 Brevimyrus niger
AACCCTAAGGCAGGAAGACACACCCCCCCCTACACTGTACGGGTGAATCTCAATACCAAGAAAGCAAAGACCACACTTGCTAATTTGCTTTCCAGGAAGGAACTCTGGATGCAACAGATAATATTTGGGGCGGAGCAAGACCAACATCCAAGGAATTTCACCGTCCCCCGTACTTGTGTTCTTGGTATTGGAACCAGCATTCGGCAATGGAAGGTGACACAAAACGGGTACATGAGAACACATAGCATGATGAAGGACGCATATTGAGATTCACCCTGTGTTTTCATACGCAGAACTGCCAGCTCATACCAATGAGTTTCCCTTTATGAACCTTGATCTCTCCCAGGGCACTGTTGCTGAAATGCAGCACGTCTTGCTGCCGGACGCCGTCATCGCTGCAGACGGAATGATACGCTTCCCGCCTGGAATCGAATAGACGGAGCTCAGAGATGACGGCCGCATCAGCCGGCTTCGGCAAAGCGTCCCGCGGCAGCGCGGCTCGGCTTCCCACCTGTGCCGATTGCTGGAGTTTGCCCGTCGCCGACTGCTGCAGCCCCTTCTGGTCTCCGACTGCTCTGGCGCCGGCACCTGAATCTCCGGGGCAGGCTGGGCTGCACTCTCAAAGCGCTCCTGGCCAGTGGCAAAATGTTATAAAATGGAGAAATATATAATAGGGCTGAACGGGCACACATTTCAACGGGGAAACCCATGGCCACGTTGTTTGCAAGAGATTTCATATGGGAACCGCACCGAAGAGTGAACCAGCACAGGTACCTGTTTAGCTACTTCTTTCCGCTTCTTCTCCTCCTTCTTCTCTTCCTCTCTTCTTTGGAGTTCCGCCAAGATCTCCTTTTTCTGGAGATGGCAACAGGCATGGCGGTTAGCAGACGGCGGAGCCGACAGCCGCCGGCGTGGCAGGGCAGGGCCGGGCCTCACCGTCTGCTCCTCTTTGTGACGCTCCAGGTCGATCCTCCGCTGCTCCTCCTGGACCAGCCGCTCCTGTTCCCGCTGCTGGTTCTTCAGCATCTCCTCGTGGAAGGAGCGAGGAGGCGGCACGTTGCGTTCGGTGAGGAAGCCCTGCACGTAGTCGGCCAGCTCGTAGATCATCACCTGCGGGCGGCAGCCAGAGCTATGAAACGAGCCCCCCCCGTCGTGATGCAAACTCAGGCACTGGTGCCTCTGCCATTAAGATATGTTAAAATGAAAAACAGGTCAAATCCTTCCTTATCACAAAAAAAAAAAAATGAAGCCCCGTAAACACGAAGGTCCAACCAAAATGAATAGATAATGACACGTAACAAATGATGACAAGGGGGGAAAGAATGGAGCCTGAGCTGAAATTTCAAATAAACACACAGCCTACAGAATCCATGCAAATCTTAAAGGGGGTTGGGGGGGGGGTGCACGAGTACAACCCACCTCACCGCAGCGCTCAGCAGCCAGTTTGGCCAGCTCCTCATGGAGGTTCTGCAGGTTGCCGTTAGATAGACCTTTGGCGTTCTTCAGTTCAACTTTTGGAGGTCTGATGACCAAACAAAAAAAAATAATAATTTATAAGCAGTTAACCAATGGCAACAGCTGCATCGCTCTGGGATTCATCTCACTGAACTGTCAAAGTGGGTCAAAGGTTCACATCAACAACCGCTCAAAGGATGAGGACGATGAAGATGTGCTCAAGTAGAGAAACAAAAACACAAAAGCTCATGCTTGCTGATATCTTTTGCACATCTGCAGCAGAGTCATTCCACATCAAATCACCCAGAGGGTCCCCAAGTGACCCTCTCAGGTTCCCCTGAAGAAATTCACAGGTGCCCTCATATTAAAGTTAGAGAAATCTGGTCTGTATCACTAATATTTGTGAAACTACAGCCCTTTAAAATTGTAATTAATTTTGTGCATTTTGCCTAGCGAGCCTTTCGATCCAACTTCCAACATTCATACCTCCTTTGATATGGCACGTACAGCTTTGAAACTGTGTAATGTTTTCTGTACAATTCAAAACCAGATCAACTGTATCTTGCATATTTTTCCTACTACAAGGCTCTGAAAATGGCCGAAAATTCCAGCTGTAACAAAATGCAACCTTTCAGAGCTTCTCATGAATTCTACAGGAAAGGCTAGCCCTAGTCACAAAGTTTCTAGGCATTACGTGTCATCTCAAAGGAGCAATGAGTGTCGGAAGCGGGACCAAAAGACTACTTCAGCAAAATGCATAACATTTATTAAAACATCAAAGGGCTGTAGCTTTAAAACTATTAGAGATACAAATCTAATATTTGGGATTTCTCCATATGTTTGATATAGGAGTACCTGTGAATTTCTTCAAAGGGAATATGAGAGGCTGGCCTGGGGACATTTCTCAAAGTGGGAATGTTTATACCCTGCAGCTGAACTTTTGCGGCTGTCCCTTTATCTCTATACTATACCAACAGCTGGAAAAGCTCATCTGAATACAAACCACAAGCATTTACGTCAGGGATAAAATTAATACGTCAGGGTAACATAAACAGCCTAAGTTAGACTTTAAAAATGAATGGCATCTGGAATACAACGGCTCCAGGGTTGTTTTCGTCATACAGAATCACGTCAGTGACATTTATAAAAACATCATGGCAACGCGAGGGGGCAGACACCAGTTTTTAAAACAGGCACTTACACATCTGGGTAATTGGGTGGGCATTTCACCTCCAGGTCCACCGAAACATAGCTCTCCTTCCCGTCGCTCAACCCCTTCGGTCGCAAATAAAGGTATACCTCAGGTGGGCGTTTAACCTGAAAAACACCCGAAAGAAGAATATGCAATCTCATTTACAAGTGATATCTCCGTATTTTATAGGACTACTAATACTTTAAAATATAAAACCTCGGTAGCAAAGCTGGAAAACTCTATAACAAATTATAGCCGGGAATAATACCTTCCAGGGCTGTTTTTTCCGTATATCTTCAAAGTCGTCTCCAAAGATCGATGCAAGTGCTTCAAGTTCATTTTCCTGTTGAGCGAGATAGCTTTCGGCACCATCCGTGGGATTTTTAAAACTCATTCTGTTGCACAGCAAGCATAATTAGTACACGCCCCTCTCCCGAAAAAAATATCAGGGTTCCTTATCACTAGTATATCTGTCTTATT
Source organism: Brevimyrus niger (assembly GCA_015164015.2). NCBI lineage: Eukaryota > Metazoa > Chordata > Actinopteri > Osteoglossiformes > Mormyridae > Brevimyrus > Brevimyrus niger. The sequence goes on from JAABNY020000025.1 coordinate 87,604, forward strand.
ATCTGGGCCATTGTGAAAATAATCTTAAATCAAAGTTCTTGCTATAGAGGCAAAAACGTCTAGTAAAACTTAAACTGCAACGTGAATCAACCAGAAAACGTAAAGTTTGGCGCGTGGCATCTGGTCATTTTGTCGCATATATCGACCGTCACAGTTCCGCATGCAACTGCAGAATCACATGACATAAGGCGCCATTGCGGCTCCACACGTCCTCGTATCAGCGTAGCATCTTCGCGAACAAAAAGCGAAGACGCCATAGATTTGAAAGTTTATGTAATGAACTGCAAATAGTGGTTTCGATCATAACGATTTCGATCATAATCGAGTACCCAACTATATGTGGTACCAAAAATAGAGCATGTAAAATATACATATAACCTACTTGTAAGTTTAAATATTTTGCTTCTATTTTCTCCATAGCCTTTATTAAGTTGATTAGATATCTTCATTATCCTTCCATATCTTCATATCAGTACTTGATTGTGGTGGACTGTGAGCTTAGCCCGGGAACTGCAGGGAACAAGATTGGATATATGCATATGTGCATTGTAATACTTGTATATATTATTAACAAAATTTGTTATAAAAACAAACCACATTCACACCTCATGTTCTAAAGTTCTATTGTATAAGTCCTTATCTCAAACATGTCTAATCTTCCCATTCTTCTGGCCCAGGCATTTGCCTGATAACAAGCTCTTGTCAAGCTAATTATAGCAATACTGATCATGGTTTCCCAGTTCTAGGTAACAATATTAATACTGAAACAGCCCTTCTCTCAGTTAGAGCTCCAGACCAATGGAATGTTTAACGTAAGGAGAACTTTTGGATATGGAAATGGAATCTTTTTTATGGAGCTTAGTTTGAAACTGAGACATGTTTGGGATGGGTACAAAGAACACACTAAACTCTGTAAGGGATTTGCAAGCAACAGCTGCAACAATGACCAGGATGGTGTGAAGGCAGACAGGAAGAGTGGCAGTCAGACACACACAGACAGACAACTATCTGTGGCACCCAGTGTGACCCTAAAAGGACAAAAATCCCCCAACAGCACAACACCACCATCATAACATTCAACCAATGCCACCCACCTGTTCACTAATCTCCCCAAACCTTTACTAGGCAATCTTCACGTATCACCAAATGGCCCCCTCACCTTTGACATGTCATTGATTGATGCGGCTCTAACACTTCATCAATTAGCTTACAATGGTCCAAAGAGCCTGCAAAAACTAAAACAAAGGGGTTTTCAGCAAAAATCTGTAAAACCTTCACTGCCACCTTTCCCCAATGAAGCCTTTAAGCATTTATACTTACTATCAATGAGTAATAAAACATAAATCAAACACCAAAAAAAATCACAAAACAAGCATTCTAATAGTTTCATTCGCTAAACTGATTCATGAACTGTGCCATGTAATTCTAACTGCTGATGGGTCATTTTGCTTTAGAGGAAGGGGCAAACATAGCAGGGGTCATTTGGTGACTCTGTCTTCCGTCAGGTTGGATTATGCGAGAGCATTTTTCACCTCCAGGCCGCCCCACTGGATGCTATCACGTCTCTATATTTAGACGCCTTTTATAACCACATAGATAGGTGCCTGAGGCCATCCTCCAGGATTCCATGCACTATAAAATGCTGGTAATGGTCCATATATAACATGGCAGGGCACAAATATATCTCTGCTATTTTGCTCAAATTCACAATGCACATTGTATGTTTACAATCATTTAATTACTAACACCATTGTTTGGAATGTTGTAATGAATGTCATTGTAACCACACAAATCGACTTGATAAAATTTGATTCATGATTTCCTGACCAAGTTGCCTGATTTTTAAAATTCCATCATATAGAATAATATAAATTTACTTTTGAAATGAAAATCAAATGAAATTTTTTTTTGGTAAAAACATACAATAATCCTATTTATAAAACATCAATACCAAGGCAACCCCATTTATCTGTGAATGTCATTAACAAGAATATTTTTAAGTATGAAAACAAACAAGCTTTGTGGCAAAATACAATGAATGATGATGCTATAAGACAGTTAAGGTGGCATAAGGCTGCTTAGATTCAAATATTCACAGGCACAGGCAAGCCCAGAGCTACAAATGGAGAGCTTCTGACAGCAGCTAGCCGGCTTTGTGGCCCTGCCTGCAGACTCAGACTCTATATAGAAGAAAAAGAGCGCATTTCCTCTTTGGGTACAATCAAAGAATGTGGGGTATGGTGAGGGGATGGTGAACATGGAGCTACGGCAGCAAATTCAACACGCTGTATCTGTGTGCTGAAGGACACCTGTTACCCACCATGTCCCTAAAAGGAGAGGCCTGAGCCAATCAGAGGCCAGCTGCGGTGGCTCGAGGGGCTGCCCCCGGCAGACAGCGGGAAGTAAGGCTGTTTTGGCGTCGCTGGCAGCTGTCCAGCCTTTCTAGGGCCCCATCTCACATACCAGCAGGCTGGCCCATTGACATATACAGTATTCCACACACTGATAGACCGCCTCAGGAGTTTCCTTAACTAGATCCTTACAGCCCTGCCTACAGCACGGTCATATCAAGTATGGTTCTGCTCCACAGCATACTCCCTTTCTAAATCATCGCTAATCTAATTAATGCATTACTGGGGCACGGGGAACAGTTAGGCTTGTTGCTCTCTATTCCACAATTATCCAACAACGTGTTGCAGAGACGTGCAACGTTGAACACTGGCTGCATGCAGATGAAGGTACAAAATGAACTCAGGGTGGTTTTAGCAAGCGGCACAGGATGGCTCTTTTACCGACGACTACAGTGCCATCAGCAATGATGGGTTGCAATTTCTTACAAATGAATGACCTTAATTTAACAGGCCCATCATATATAAATTATATGTGTATCCCAAGTTACCCCATTTTTTTGCTACCACACGTAACATGAAGCCAAGTAAAGCTCTGAAATTCAAAGCAACATAATATCGCCTTATCCCAAAGCAGCCATCATAACTGCAGTCTTTACTGAACTGTGTTCAAGAATGTGCTCCTTCCATAAATGAGGCAAATGGAAGGAAAAGAGATTATCTCCATCATACATTATTACATGGATACTTTTAGAAGGATCCATTCTGGAAATTGCAACACAACTGTAGATATCTGACTGGGGTGCATAGCAGATGAAAAAAGGTGATTTTCAATACATTGACTTAAACTATTAGCCAGTGACCAAGACAAACAGAACTTAAACTTAAATATCACTTGATTAAAGACTGTGCCTTTTTGGACATTAATCCAGTCAGGAATTGTTTTTTTCTAGGAAGCATCTCTCTCTTTCAATGACATCTCATCACAGCGGATCAGATACACTTAGGAGGTCAAAGCTTTTTTTTTTTCCCCCTCGCAGGTCTTATTTGGGCTTGTGTGAACTCCTGGGCCCGCCCCCGGACCCTAGGCTCGGGGCTTATTTAAGGAGCCCCTCTAACCCTTGGCCTTTGTCCCAGTGGAAGCATCAGTCTTGCGACACAACTTGGTGAGTGCTCTCTAACGTTTCTCTCATTGGACGATTTCAGTTTTTCAGGAGGCTGGGTGTCCGTCGCCAGTCCTCTGAGCTCTCGTATGGCTGTCGTAGATAGGACCACTCGATGAGACAGCGATGAGAAGCTAGACTTTATACATTTAACCTTCATTTATTCAGCCGTTGTTCTTGTACAGAATGACTTACAGGTTGTGAACAGACAGTTCACTAAAGTAGGGCAGAGACTAGCTTAGCTGAAAATATTAGCCTGTTATAGCATACTTTGCCTAGTAGAACTTGTTCTGGTGCCTGTCTGTTTTAAGTATAAAGATTCTGGAGTGGTATGTGGCTTAATGGGTTAGCAGTCTGTGCCCCGATAGGAAGGTTGCCAGCTTATGGTCGGCAGAATGGTTTCACTTTTGGGCTCTTGAGCAAGGCCATTAACTCCAGTTGCTCCAAGGACTGACCCTGCTTTCTCAATCCTACATCCCTTTGGATAAAAAGTATCTGCTGAATAAATACCAGGACTTTCAGTTTGTCTGCATCATCTGTGCTTGATGGATTAGCATTTTGTAGGAGGAATGCTAACAGCATTGAAAGCGACTTGCGACGGTGCATTCTCGAGACGTCTTTCTAGGGTAGGATTGTGTGCATCATGTGCTGTGCTCCGGGCAGCCGGGCACGTGCGCGGCTCTCGACTTGGCACACTGTGTAGCAGATAAAGCCATCAGTGGGGCAGCAAACTGTAAAAAGAGGTGCTGCAATGTGCCGACAGCTGCAGTGGGAGCCAGGCCCCTGTGTATGGCTCAGAGAAAATGCCGGCATGGTCTACGTCTGGCAGCACTGAGTCCACGGTCTAAAATAGGCAGCTGGTTTGGAGCTGTCATATGCCCCTGTTTGGCTCTAACTCTATGGATATTAAGCCTCTCAAAAACCCTTCGGCATATCTTAAATGCCCTTTTAAATGATTATTTATACCACATTCTGAAATATTTTACTAAAGAAGAAAATTATCTGATTTTACTAGAATAGTTATATAAGTTATATATATAATATTTAATTACAGCATTTACTAAAACTGAACTGTGAACTGATAAAATATACTTCAATAATTCCTCAGGCGTAAGCTTAAATAGACACCTCATTATTGTATATACCTATAAATATATTGCAGTTCTAGTAAGCTACATTTAACAATTCAGTTTAGAATTAGGATTACTGGGGTTAGCTCTGCCAAAGGTTTCCTAGTGAGCGTCTTTAGCGACTGGTGTTTTAAGACACTTTCGATTTTGTCTCACAGACCATCCCAGAAAAGCTCAGTCATGTGTGACGAAGACGAGACCACCGCCCTCGTGTGCGACAACGGCTCTGGCTTGGTCAAGGCTGGATTCGCTGGAGATGATGCTCCCCGCGCAGTCTTCCCGTCCATCGTGGGAAGGCCCCGCCACCAGGTGAGCTCCGGGCTGGCTTGCGTGGAGCTGCGACGAATCACGCGGCGCGTGCAGCCGATCGCTACGCAAAATGTACTCCTCCTTACCTCTTCTGTCTCTTTCACAGGGTGTCATGGTGGGTATGGGTCAGAAGGACAGCTACGTAGGAGACGAGGCCCAAAGCAAGAGGGGCATCCTCACCCTGAAGTACCCCATTGAGCATGGCATCATCACAAACTGGGACGATATGGAGAAGGTCAGTAAAAACTAGATTTCAAACACATGACAAACATTGGACATCGTTCAGAACGATGAGAGTTTCACTTGCCATATTGGACTTAGCTTGTTATCAAACTTGCCCATTTGTTTCCGCACAGATCTGGCACCACACCTTCTACAACGAGCTGCGTGTGGCCCCTGAGGAGCACCCCACCTTGCTTACTGAGGCCCCCCTCAATCCCAAGGCCAACAGGGAGAAGATGACTCAGGTATGTGATGCAGCTCCTCATAGACCCATAATTCACAGCAAATTTTAGGTCTGACAAGCTGCTGCACAATGAACGTCACTGGTTTCAAACAGCTGTCAATTCAACCCCACAGATTATGTTTGAGACCTTCAACGTCCCCGCTATGTACGTGGCCATCCAGGCTGTGCTGTCCCTCTATGCCTCCGGCCGCACCACTGGTCAGTATTCAGCAAAGTTCACCATTCTCCATAGCAGCAGCCAGCAAGGAAGGCTGATATAATCCAGACACGTCAACCTGGTTGGCTTAAGTCTCCTGTTTTTAATGCAGTCAACAAAGTCAATGAATACTCTCCAAGAGCATTAATGAACTTAACAGAGCCACTTGACTTTGTCATAACTATTTTAGAATGCAGGTTCACATTAAATTAATGTATGTCTGATACATAGAAATATCTAGTATATATAGAATCAAATCAGAGGTATAAGGGCTGCTTTGGGAGAAGTTGTTGTCAGTACTTCATACCGTTTAGGTGGCACTAGAATAACTGTGAGTTTACCTCGCGTATGAATGCACAGGGTCACTTCAGTACGACAGCGTTAACAACGAGCTTTGTTTAGCTGCCAGGCAGCAGGATAAATGGCCTTTACATTGTTAGGGCTTAGCAGGAATACTTCACAGGCAGGCTATGTTCCCCACCAGTAACCATTAATGTCAGCAGCCATGTTTGTTTATGGAGTGACAAGTGCAGTGGAACTCAAAAAGGTTAGCCTCTCTGACAGGCACACAGACTTGTAACTGTGGGCCGTGTGCTGTCTGCAGGAATCGTGCTGGACTCCGGGGATGGCGTGACCCACAACGTGCCCATCTATGAGGGCTACGCTCTGCCCCATGCCATCATGCGCCTGGATCTGGCCGGCCGTGATCTAACTGACTACCTAATGAAGATCCTGACTGAGAGAGGCTACTCTTTTGTGACAACTGGTAAGTCTGCCAAGCAACCTAACACAAGATCCTAATACTTCCACACATGATCTACATACAGCAAATTATGGATTTAACTGTTAAATTAATGCTGGCAGTTTCAAATGTATAATGCACATAACAGGCGATAGTTAATTTAGAACAGTGTAACTGTATATCAGTATTTACCTTCAGTTGGTATATCTGAGCAAGAGAAATTTTCTGTCTCAGGACAGATCATCGCATTTTAAAGGATGTTCAGTGACTTGTACTTGTGACTGCTACTCATGTCTCCTTTTGAACTTGCTTCTCATAGCTGAGCGTGAGATCGTGCGTGACATCAAGGAGAAGCTCTGCTACGTGGCTCTGGACTTTGAGAACGAGATGGCCACTGCTGCCTCTTCCTCCTCTCTGGAGAAGAGCTATGAACTGCCTGATGGTCAGGTCATCACCATCGGCAACGAGCGCTTCCGTTGCCCAGAGACCCTCTTCCAGCCTTCCTTCATTGGTGAGTCCCAGTTGTTTTCTAACACTTCAACTTTATTGCCCCCAAGTGGAGGGGCACATGAAAAAGAAGTCCCTCATGTAAAATCATAGCATCCACAATCACACCCAAAAACTCTGGATTTCCACATTACCCCATCTAAACACTACCATCTTTCATAGAGTTTTCCCAGCTACAACCATAACTGTTCCATCTCCTCCTCTAGGCATGGAGTCCGCTGGTATCCATGAGACCGCCTACAACAGCATCATGAAATGTGATATTGACATCCGCAAGGACCTGTACGCCAACAACGTCCTTTCTGGTGGTACCACCATGTATCCTGGTATTGCTGACCGTATGCAGAAGGAAATCACTGCTCTGGCCCCCAGCACTATGAAAATCAAGGTGAGAAAATTCATATTTTGTGGCAACAGGAATTTAATGACTATTTTAGCAGGAAAGTACAGCAGATGGTTCTGATAGAATTCTGAATCTATGTGATATATTTTAGAAGATAAATGGTGGATGATTTGATGTAATATGCTATTTATTTTTCATCTAGATCATTGCTCCCCCTGAGCGCAAATACTCTGTCTGGATTGGTGGCTCCATCCTGGCTTCCCTGTCCACCTTCCAGCAGATGTGGATCAGCAAGCAGGAATACGACGAGGCTGGCCCCTCCATTGTCCACAGGAAGTGCTTCTAAACAAAACAACCAACACCCTTCCATACACTCCTCTGTCTGCATTTGTACTGTGCTGTGTACTGTATATACATGTTCTGTTTTAATAAAAATAGATGCTTGTAACAGTAACTATGGTGTCTAATTTCTTTTAATTAAAACGAAAAGTACAGTTAACTAAGAAGTACAAGAAACATATAAAGCCCACAATATTATTGTACAGAATTCGCTGAAATCAGTAATGTTATTTATTAACTAGAATATAATTCTAATTTTCTATTTGTCAATTGATTGTGCGGTTGTTTAGAAAAACATTTTAAAAATCCGCTTTCTTTTGAAAAGATAAAGCGAGTAGCAATAAATGTTCCGTTTATGTCGAACAGGCAAAATGAAGGACGGCTATCGCTACAGTTGTTGGGTCCTAATATTTGAAGTTTCGTATCCAATCAGAAAAGGGATGCGGGAAACGCCGCCGTTTGAATCATTAGAGAAGAAAAGAGGGTGAGACGGGAAGAAGTATTGGAAGGTATTTAGGCAGTCTGCAATAAAGAAATCTACACTTGTGGATAATTAAAGCTATAAAAGACAGTGAAACTTCTAAAGATGTAGCAGGGTTATGTCGAAAGCATAAGTAGGTCTAAGATGTGAGTTGGAGTCTGTGTATGTGCGAGAAAGAAGCTGGTAAACGTTAAGTGTAATGTTGGCTGATCAGGGAGAGAGCAATCAACCGAAACGAGAGACTTAAAAAAAGAAAGTTTGTTATTGAACGGGAGGAGAGAGAAAAGGTGCTTTGCATTCAGTGTGGTATAGTCGTCGCTTGGAACTCGTTGGATTTGCTTTGAAAATGAAGATATCGGATAAGAACGTGCTGCGCCTGGCCGTCGTGCAGCACATCAGAGCTCAGTATGGAATAAAGATTAAAAACTGGAACAAGAGTAAGACGTGCAAGTTTCCAGGCGGCCCTTCGGTAAGTTGTGTTCATTGTTTCACTAATTGCTCAACCTTGTCGTTGTTGCCCGGTTGCTTGTGTTACTGTTAACGTATTGTCATCTATCGCTCTGTGCCACGGACGATTATTGGAACCTTTCTTGGGACCAAAAAAAATTATGCTCTCTTCCTTTTTAATATTATAGCTTGTTCGGTAGGCGAATTTACTTCACCTCCCCGTCGCACCAGCCCACCCACATTTACTCGCCACCTCCGTAGACTTTTTGGATTTCCATCAACAGTGGTATAGTTCCGCAAAGAGTAGGGGTGTTGTACAAAAATGTAGAATAGCACAACAAAAACACTGTAATATCTTGATTAAATACTGATTCTCATTTTATGAGTAATAAAAATGTTGTTTTTTTAAATACGCAGGGACGTGTAGACTACCTCAGGCGACAGGGCAGTAATGTAAACACACTTGGGTCTCTTTGCCTACTTAATTATCTGTAATTGTGTCCTGTGGAGAAGAATGTGTATTCGGGTAAGAACTCTGTGCCTAATTATGCAATACATCTATTTATTTTATGGACTGAGGGCTAAAAAGCGTCACTTCCCTTGCGTTTTGTGGCGTTTTTCATCAGTTTTTGGTGCTTTCGGCAAAACAACGTGACAGAGAAGGTGTACACGACGGGTTGTATTCCCAAACCAAATGGGCTAATCCTGATCTGCCTTTCGCTGCCCGCCGGGGGCTTCAACTGTGCGGAGTGGGGTGGGGGTTGTGATCAGCACAGCTGCTCCGAGAGCCGGAGCACCGTGAACATGCCAGGGAACAAATATGGATTATTGGTCGGTCTTTTTGGCTCGTAAATGAAAGCGAATACATTGTATAAATCACGTATTACTTTTACACTTAGTCTAATTGACGGTATCATGTCGTCATCTCGTGGTTGTCATTTTTACTGCACTGTGCCCTGTCGCTGGTTTAGTGGATATAGTGGTTAGTTTCTGCTTGGAATAAAGGAACCTCTAAGGAGACCGTATCAGAGGCTCTCTAGGGCAAGGTGTGTGGATGATTGAATTTGCGTGACCGCAATACTTTTCCTGTGGGACAGATTGTTCCCTTATAATCCTGTACTTGAAAAATGCCTTCATTCCCACAGACACCTGGGTTCACGCTGAACCATTTCAGGACTTTTTGAAGAGAGCATTGTATGGGTGTGAATAGACCTTCTGTTTTCATAGGTCAGAGTCTTTGGAGTGCCTCTTGACAACTTGCCGCAATGTGATGTGCCCGAATATGGTACTATACCCTGGTAAGCTTGTTTCTTCAACCGCCTACTACAGTATCAACGCATGTGTGTTGCTTGCCACTGAAGGCTGTTTGATATGGATTTTTGTAGAAAAAATATATATAATTTTTAGGCACATTCTGCTCTTAGTTTATCTTTTCTGATTTGCAGTTTCTTGGTGGATGCCTGCACAAAGCTTATCGAACATGTCCACACAGAGGGTCTGTTTAGGAAGTCTGGTTCTGTTACTCGTCTGAAGGCGCTGAGGGTGAGTCACAGCCTGATGTCGGCGAGCAGCCCGGGTGCAGAGAGATGTGCGTGCCTTGACTGGTCCTGTCCCCTGCCCTTAGGTGAAGTTGGATCAGGGAGAGGGCTGCATCGCCACAGCCCTGCCCTGTGACGTGGCTGGCCTTCTGAAACAGTTCTTTCGTGAGCTGCCAGAACCCATCCTGCCTACAGATCTACAGGAAGCCCTGCTCAAGGCGCAGCAGCTGCCCACAGCTGAGGAGAAGACCTCTGCTCTCCAACTGCTGTCCTGTGTCCTGCCTGACAGAAATGCTCACATGCTACGCTATTTCTTCACTTTCCTCAGAGATGTGTCACAGTATGTGTATATATATATGTGTGTATGTATGTATATATATATATATGAATCTGATCATGTTCAGCCTGTGATGATTTTTCTTTTTCTCTGCTTTTGCCTGTCACTCATAGATGTAACGAGAATAAGATGGACAGTGGGAACCTGTCAGTTATTTTCACACCAAACCTCATGCACTGTGAGGGTGCAGAGAAGATGAGCTCTGGTATGGAGAGAAAGCTCAAGCTGCAGGCTGCTGTCGTGCGCTTCTACATCGAGAATCCCCAGGACATCGGTACGAAGCAGGAGAATGCGTGGTTTGTGCTGTTGTGGAGTATGTGTGTGTGTGTGTGTGTGTGTGTGTCCCCTCTTATTTTGTGCACTGCCCTGGTGCTGACGGTGGTCGTCTTTGTAGGAGTGGTCCCTCCATTCATCCTGGAGAGGATCCCAGCCATGGTCGGCTATGAAGCAGGTCTGGTCTCACCTGTGCCAATCCAAGTCGAGGACTGGGAAACGGACTCTGGGGTGAAGAAGAAACAGAGGAGGAGTTTAGGAGGTAATAACTCTGGGGGATAACGGTGTAACGGTCTCCTGTGCTAGTCTTGTGTAACACACCCTGCAGACTCTGATCAGGTCACTTTTTGCACCAATGTAGAGCCTTTAACCATCTGCTGGCTGTGCATTGGCACTCATCCACTGGCCACTTGCCAAGCATGAGACAATTCTGTCTTGCGTTCCAGATGTGGTTAATGGAGCTCTGCATAAGTTAAAAGCTAATAGAACGCCCGTGAATTCACCCCTGTCCAGTGAAGATGGTAGGTCTTTGGCTTTGGGATGTGCACAGCGACGCTGATTATTGTTCGGACCGCCTCGCTGAAATTGGCCTGTCAGTCGGCGGATTATGGAGAATTGCTGTAACCCGATGCCGATTTAAATTTTAATTTGTGTAAACCGGTATTTCTCAACTCTGTCCTTGGAGACCCACAGGTGGTCCATGTGTTTTGCTTCTTCTTAGCGGCCTGCAAAAACATGGATTGTCTGCAGGTCTCCA
>JAABNY020000025.1:112770-124567 GCA_015164015.2 Brevimyrus niger
ATATGCAAGTAAATATCAAAATAATAAAGCGGTTTATCAAATGTCCGATAAGGAATTCTGCTCCTCAGATTATATTTATACCCGTAAAAATGTATATCTGTGTATTTAGCAATATGTAAAATAACATACAAGTAATATTAGTATTGAGCAAATAGTATGTGGCCACACTTCTTTATGTTTTTTCGTTGAAGGAAACGATGCCAGAGTAAAGCTTTAGTGGACATAAAAGACTGGCAGCCAGTCTAGTTAAACCAGTGTCAAATCGGTTTTAAAATTAAATTAGGCGTATATTTAAAAAAAAAAGATAATAAATAAAAAAAAACATTTTAAATTAAAAGTCCTTTAGAAGACTCGTACTAGGGCAAAATAAGGTTAGTTTAATGTAGTGGTACGTACTGTATCACTTAGATTACAATCCCCCCCCCCCCAGCACCCATGCCCCGCCCTCCTCCGATCCAATGGACTCAAAAAAAAGTAACGTCGATGGACTGTTTCCCTCAAGTGAGTTCGGGGAAGTGTTGAGGGGCGGATAGTTTGATTTTTCCTCTCATCGTGCCTAGCCAATAACGTGAAGGGAGCTGTTGTGCACATCTCAGCTGGCAGACATTTTAAAAGGAGACAGTCCGGCGCTGTTGCAATTTGTACCAAAATCCAGTCTCCCTTTCTATGGAATCGTTAGTAACTGCAATCTCTCAGCAGCGTGCGCCCCCGCTCCACAACGGTCAACGCGTTTAGCCCATTCCTGCTTGAGGATTCTTTCAATAAAGAACTACTTCCTACGTACATTTGATTTCTCTCTGATCAATTCATTGACAGGTGAGTAGCTTGTATGCTTTATCTTCAATAAGTGGGCATTTACACATTAACTTTAAATAGGTGTGGGTAAAAACAAAGTCTATCACAGAGTAAGCTGGTTTAGCTTATGAAGCAGGTGTCAATCAGGTTTATTTGTATGCACAGTAATAATAGCTATTCGTGCTTTTAAAATCAAGGCAATGTCCAAAATCACAGCTTAGTCAGTTGCTATCCTGTTAAACAAAGTTGTTGGTTTGCCACAAGTTGTTGGTTTTCCACAAAGTAACTGAAAACATACGAGCTCCTCGTGAATTTATTTTTGGACTATACTAGCTATGACAAATAGCAATATTTCATGTAGACTATGTTATCTGGTGAATAAATAATAAAGTTCACCTTTCATTGTGATCCGGCTAGATAGCATTTTACGATTGCAAACGTATTTTATTCTCTGAGACTCATTTCTTTAGTGGATGTAAAATACATTTTGGGTTACAATGACCCATTACCGCACAGACGTGTGCTTTAGAAAGACAGAAAAAGCAATTGTTCATATAGTGTGCGGTACCGTTTAAAGACTCATTTACGGCTTAACAAAGAGACACTAATCGGCATTCGGAAGAAAAAATATATTTTTTTTTGCAAAACAAGAAACGCTTACGTCCCATTTTAACAAAAAAACGTGTTTAAATACTGTGGACTGAAAACAGGAGAGAACTGCCTAAATGATAAATGATAATTAAATTTTAATGGAACCCGGTACTTCTTGGGTAAAGGTTGAATATTCATGACATTCCTATTTCCAAGTTTAGTATTGTTTTGTAGAATATGATAAACAGTGGCGTATAAGAAACGAAATGCGTGATTAAATTAGATGAGCAATGGATCGCATTCCTTGATGAAAAGTGTATTTTCATATAAGATCATGTGTCACGTTCATCGTTATTTTCTTTCCCCCCAGGATGAACAGAACTGCGCGCGCGTTCTGTGCTTTGGCATTCGTTACGGGGCTGCTTTCCTGCCAGGCAGACGGCAAGGGTAATCGAGGATCGCAGGGCGCCATCCCTCACCCAGAAAAAAACAACCCCAACGAATCGGAGCATCAGCCGCAGCCACAGCAACCGGGTACCGGGTCCCGGGGCAGAGGAAGGGGGTCTGCTGTGCCTGCAGAGGAAGTTTTGGAGTCAAGTCAAGAAGCCTTGCATGTCACCGAGCGTCGCTACCTGAAACGGGACTGGTGCAAGACCCAGCCGCTAAAGCAGACTATCCACGAGGAAGGGTGCGTCAGTCGCACTATCATTAACAGGTTCTGCTATGGGCAATGCAACTCCTTTTACATACCTAGGCACGTTCGCAGAGAAGAAGGCGCTTTCCAATCTTGCTCCTTCTGCAAGCCTAAAAGATTTACCACCATGACTTTCACTCTGAACTGTCCGGACCAACAGCCCCCCACCAAAAAGAGACGCGTTCAGCGCGTAAAGCAGTGCCGGTGTATTTCGATTGACCTGGACTAGATCCCTGTCCTAATGGTATTCCTTCGATTTGTTTCCGTTTTAACTACGAAGGGAATGCTCACCTATGGCGCATCACCGCACGGCAATTAAAGGGATTCGTTTCCCACCAGCAGAATTGCGGCAAATCGTCACACCCACAAAGGAAAGAGGGAAATACCACGACGTAAAAGTCATTTGGTGTGAAGTCAGTGCATTATTAGCAAGGACATCAAAACCCGATTTTTAGTCACACACGCAGCCTACAATCAAAGCCACACTATACACGTTTCGTTCACAGCGCCATTCACTGACATTACCGACAGTTCAGTAGGCATAGCAAAAGTTGTGGAATTTTCAACACTGCAAACCGCTGTTTGACCTCTGGCTATATTCACCATCGCGCCATCCGCTAAAAGTTTGCAGAACTTGGCCTGCTTGTTTGAACACAGTAAGCCTGAAATCCGATGGAGGAGATCTAGTCATATTCAGTATTTTAAAAAGCATTTATGGACAGCAACAACAACCGTCTGGACACCATCAAGGCGGGTATGCTTTATAGCCTAACCATTTCCACCTGAGTAGTCTATTATGCATTTTGTGGGATTTTAAATAATGACTGAGCACCAAATAGTTTCCACTATGTGGAATGAGAAAGAGAAATGATAATATTTAATGTAATTATGACAAGTTTGTATCAATAATATGAATGTTACTTGGACTCTAGTGAATCTCTCCTGTTCTGCACTGTTTATGTCAGTTCATGTAATTTAGGGAAGAAAAAGCTGTTTGTCGAAATGTAATTTTCCCCACCCAGAACTATTAAACAATAGTACAACGTCAAATGTACATAATTGTGTAATAACGATAATCTGTTAGCTGTCTGACTCCTTGAAAACTGTACAGTGGTCGTATATAGTACTGCAAGGTAACACCTGTTATCCTAAATGTAATTTCATTTCATATAATTACTGTTACATAAATTGCAGTAGGATTACTGCTTTTCCGAGACCAAATTAAATGTTTTGGAAAACAACAACCGTAGTGGAGCCGTAGTTTTGAGGCGGTTTCTAATCGCTTGCTTCAAGCCTGCACATTAAAACCCGAGGCTGGAAGTCTTTTGCACACAAGCCGCAGCGAGGTTAAGTGGGTCGTATATAATTTCTAAATCGCAACTTCATGCTCTGATTTCATGCAGAGTATTTTATGCATCAAGTTAACCTGAAACACCAAATAAACACATCCTCTCCAGTGATGGGTAACTTTCTTCCAGGTCGGAGCCAGTCTCTTGCTGGGCTTTTATACGTTTCTTAGACACTTGGATACATTCCGTCGTAAAGCGATATAATTTATGAGTGAAGACCAAAAGAAAAGAGATTATATGTCAGGCACAACAACCTTTTCAATAATCTCTTGAAAATATGTTATCCACGTTAACTACTGGTCTCCTACTAGCTCAGGAAACCTGTCAAAGGCACAAGTCTCTATCCTATACGCATTTCAGAATGTAATCCTTTAGGCTAGCCGGACGAAAACCGACTGTCTAAGAAAATAATTAACTTTTGAACTTGCAATCTATACTTCGAAAATTTCTGAGGTTCACCACGTCATTTAAAGATGAATGTCTACCCACAGAAAGCACTGCAAACCCACAGTATCCCCTCTTTATTTAAATGATGGCAAACATGCAACCATATAATTTAACAAACGTGGCCTAATTGAACAACATATGCAAGCATATTTATGTGAACATTTTCTAACGACTGTTTAAAAAAAGCGAAAAATGCTAATGCTACGCTAAAATAATGTTTTGAAAAATCGGATGAAAATGTATTTAAATAATCTACATCAAAACTGTGCAAGTAATCTAAGTTACATGCAAAGGAACTTAGAGACCGACAAAGCGCACCTTCATTGTCTTAATACATGTCTGTAACTGTATTTCTTGTGTTATGCAATCAATTATTAGACGTACAGCTATCTGATATTTACTAAACAGACAATATGTATATACTGTCTATCGGCTAATGTGACAAAGAAAAACAGCTCAACAGTTCATCCGCCTTCGCAAACATGCAGCAGGGATCTTTACTTGCGTCAGATTTCCCCAGCCATGTCAGCTACGTTGAAAACTTGTTTATTTAATTTATCACCAGTGTTTCCGCGTAAGTAATATTGTATTTTTCGTATCTAGGTGATGCTGGGCTGTATATTAAACGTTACTCAAATGACTGAATTATATTTACTTGGACTGTTCCAAAAACTGTGTGTAATCCATTTAAAAATATTTACGCGTGCCCAAGAATACAAACATAGCAGCACGTTTGAACCACATCAGTTTAGATCAATCCGGGATCACTGATTTGCTGTTTTATTTTTCTACACACTATTGTGCTTTTATAAAGCCCTTTATCAACCTGCCCAAGTCCCAGACCTTACCCTTTTCCATTTTTTTCTTTAACCCGCAGTTTTATGAATCTTAGATGCTATCACGAGATACAGACAGCACACATGGCGGTGCGTTTTTTACAAGTCATCAACACTACCGATACAACAGGGTTGGGCCAGTACAGTTTCATTTATTTAAACGATCGATAACGTATCAAAGTTGTCGTTTTCTTCACGCCAAACGAAGGCCACAATCTTGACGCGAAAATAGTAGCCAAAGTTTAATTCAACTAAAAACGAAAAAATAACTCTTTCAGATAATTCATCTATAGTCTGTCAAGAACACATTCATCCCTTAGATATTTCGTGTCAGTGCGCTAGGGCACCTGTCGCTAATTTACACATCAAAGAAATGTTCATTATAAATTTCACAAATTAAGAAAAGAACATAGGTGAAACAAATGCAAATTAAGTTTTAGAATCCTAAAACGTTTTCTCATACACTTATATAAACATATTAAATTTTATCCACTGTAAATGTTACGTCATTTTGATTGTACCCGTGAGGGCCACCCGTCAAAGCTAATACAAGACCATAATGTGTTAAAGATGTGCAACACTTCTGCAATATGCAAAATATAAAGCTTAATAAAGAAAAACTAGTTAATTAAACGTTATACTTCAAAAGCATACATACTCTAGGGTATATATCAGGCCTAGGTATTTGAGGTCATTTATTTAGAGGTAAATCGATGCTTAATGAATTGGAATTAAAAAATTTCTGACAGGGTTCTCATACAGAAAACTAACCCCAACAGAGCATTTGTCAGAGGGGCTAAAACAAAATAAAACACATAAATAAAGGTCAGAGAACTTTTATCAAGGTGTAATATATATATATATATAATATAAACAATGCAAAACACACTGTAATGCATTTTTTCGGGTACTGCGAGGAAAATAAAAATGGTTGCATAGGAACTGAAACAGTTTAAAAGTGCAATATGCCTTAACCAGCACCACAAGGCTAACTGGAAGATTATGGCACAGTACATAAAGCTATTGCAGTGCTTAATATCTTAACTTCATGGTTTACTATTCCATATCACAGCTATATTCCTACATATTAATGATCATTTCAGTAGAGCAACGAACCATCAATTTGGGATTGAGGATCCCAAAGCAGTCAAGCATCTTTGTAACAACCTGGTTTAGTAAAGCTCACTAACCTACTGAATGCTCTAGTCACCTGAGTATCTGAACCCCAGCTGCAATCCCTGGACTTTCTTACACTTGTCCAAAAGGGGTCACTGTGGAGAAGTTTGGAAAACATGCAGGCATACACTGATCAGCTTACACCTTTCCTATGCTTTCACAAAAACATAACATCTTCCCATTTACAGAGGAGAAATATTCATATACTGCAAATTCAACTTTGTCGACTCCAGTGTTTACTGCAACGGAAAGATTTGCACTTTTTTAAGTGTGTCTGGCATCTTCCTTCGATGATTTGTGTACATCCTTTTTGGAGATCGCTGTGTTGACAGAGGAGAAGTACTTTCACCTTTGTATGCTACACATTTGCAACTTCTGATGCAATGGAGTTCTGCCAGGATGCCAGTCTCTGAAGATGCCTGCCCGTGGATCGCAGGTTTCGGCACCTCAGCAGTCTCCACTGCAGACATGCTGAATGTTCCCCAGGCAGCGGTGAAAGCACTACAAGCCAGTGAGTCTCACTGGGAATTCACTGTCAAGCTCAGAGGTGCAATACTATATAAATTTCAGCGTTAGTATACCACACTTTTACAAGTCCACAAATAGTAGCAGTCAGTCAACTTCCTGTAGACAAAGACTGTGGAGAAAGCAGCATCCAACCCATAACCAACCTCAGCAGGGTAGTGGGCACAGGTGCTCCTCTGTGCCACCTTGTTTTAGCATCAAAGGGGAGTGGGTGATGGAGGAAATTGCAGCAATGTGGGTAGGTCGGATGTCTAGGTAGAGTGGTTGGTGACTGGCAAACAGGGCATTTGCAAATGACACCCTGGTCCCCCATCTTTCAGTCCCTCAGGTGGAAGACAAGCTGGCTTCCTTCTGGCGAAGTCGCTCTTTCTGTAAGAACAAGTGATGTCACTCAGCTATGGTCCATTTGGGCACAGAACTAAATCCCTGAATTTTGCACGATCAAGGATGCTCATAGAGTTAAACTTGGACAGTGCAAAAGCAGCACAAGCTACAGAATCAGCATGCGGAACATGGAGACGTATCAGGCATGAGTATGTTTGGTGGCTCACGGCTTGTTAACCGGCATAATGATGAACTACCAAAAAACCATCTTATTTAAAAGTTTATCACCAAACATGCCTGTATGAACTGTAAATTGTGCATGTATCCGAGTGCAGAAAAATCATAAAAAGTTTATGTTTGAATCAGGATATCTAGCAGATATCACTGCTTATGTCTGAAGTAGGCATTCCAACATTCCTTCTAGGATGGGCTGACTGCCGTCATGGGGGCAGACACTACGGCGATGTGTACACTCTGTTTATCTTAGACTGAACTCAATGTTCACTACAGCAGGGTACTGTAACCTGTTCTCTCATTGTCAGATGACTGTCATTCACTGCATACAGTACAGATATGTAACCCTGATAGAAAACCAAGGGCAGCTCTGTGATGTAAAAATGTGTCATATTCATAACATAAAGAAGCAAAAAAAAAAGGCACAATGCAAAACATTTGTTTTTCTATTTTCAAAGAAAAAACAGATTGTTACCTAATTTCAAACAGGACTTCACTTAGCTTCTAATGATTCTCTATGGGAAATGGGTTTGGATCAAATATGGATTTTGTATTTAAGAAAAAAAAACTCTATGTCTAAAATATATCTGTTCTTAAGTGTGCATGTTTAGTGCCTTCATTACTGGAATATGAACTAATCAGCATTTATAGCCTTCATCAGGCTATAAAAGAGGAATAAACCCAAATACAATCGACAGATGTCAGATCTCACTGACCACACAGCACATATGTAAACACTGACAAACATTTAAATGGTGTTTGGGTCTTTACTGCTGTTGTTAGAGCCTAAAACAAGAGGAATGTAATCGAGAAATCGATAAAATTCAAAAGAAAAATAACATAATATATATAATAATAATAAAAATAACATAAAACTACTATAGCTATAAGAATAATGCCAGTAATACCAAAACAAATTAATTATATTATTATAAATATACAATTTCATTATTATAATACATTATAAAACACTAAACATATACAAATAACAAAGGTAATCATTTCTGAAATACATTCTTATAAACTTTGGTCTATTACCAGAGCCAAGTGGTTAAAAACGTGAATAGTATGAGGCAGAAGAAGCCCTGCTGTCGGACTTTTGGGTGAATACAGCCTACATTGCATCAATAAAAACTCAAATAAATAATGAGCTAAGTTCAAGCAGCCCTCAACAGCTCAGCTTAAAACAGAAACATCTGGTAAGTGACTATGGTGAACAAACAGAGAGTTACCCCAGTCCTGTTTGCTAAAATGCGTGGGCAGCTCCAGGCCACTTAAAGCTGAGAGACAGAAGACAGGGGCGATGGAGTGATGAACTCTTACCAGGCTGTTGGGGTTGAGCTTCTTGGTCTCTACCCTCTTTTCTGCTGTCATCCTGTCCACCGTGTCCTGAGCCTCTTTAATCCTAGACGGGAGAAAGGCAACCATGACCAAAACCAACAGCTGAGATGGCCACGGAAAAGAGATGGCTCTTGGCACTACTCCCAGGAATGATAACCCTCACTTCAAGAAGTGAGACTGTGACTGGAAGGTGGGCTGGGGGTACCAGGTCGTGTTCTACGCATAATGAATGTTCCCTGCCTGTGTGTGAGACCTGCCAAGGCCAGACACATCCGCAGGATGCATTCCCACTCGTACAGATACTGGCAGATAACATGTCAATGCTGTCAAGCCAAAAAACATGCTGAAACCATGGAAGGCGAGGGGAAGGTAAGCATTTAGTGCAAATGAACATGCTACCTGACCTGAGTGAAGGCGTGGGCAAGGGCTTTTCCAAAATGCGGAGACATAGAGGTGCCTGGTATTTCAGCATAGACAGAAAATTGAGTGTATCTACAGAGCCCGTAGATTCACTCTACTCAATCTACGTTAAGTGAAGCATAGTGTAGAGGTGGGACCATGAGCAGAGCACACAATCCCCAGGGAGGAAGGACCACTAGAGCTGAGCCTAGAGCTTATCATTCCTGCATCAACCAGAGTGTACAATCAGGGGACACTCTTAGTGAGAAAGCCACATGTTAGCAATGAGCCGAATGAACTGCCATTCGCTTCTTTCCATCAGTGAAGCTTTGCAGAGACCAGCAGCCAAACTCCCCTCATACCATCTGGTTGACTGTCTAGCTGGTGACACAAGCACTTGGGTAACAGCAAATCGCATCATGGCTGCTACCTGCCACCTCACACACTGTCTCCATTGGAATACTTTTAATTGAAATAAACAATCTTGGGTGACACAATCACTGTCTACAGACCTCGCTGTACAATGTGCAGTTTAGGGGGCAAATAAATATGTATAGAAAAATTATGAGATAATAAAGAGTATTTTCAGAAAATAAAACCCACACAAATACACTCATGAGATTTTTATGGGTCTACAAATAGTATTTAGAATAAAGTTAATTGTACCTAAGCACCTTCAGCTGTGGATGAAATGGACTGTCGAATAAATAATTAAAAGTAAAAACCGCAAGGATCATAGGATGCTTTTTAACATCATTGGCTCTGCACAGACTCAGCTTAACACCTTCTATGGACTCTCGTCATAGATTCTGTACCAGTCCTATCCCTTTGATATCGCTATTTTACACGAAATAAAAATGCTTACAGAGTAGAAATGACAATAAAATAGATTAGTCCTGACATTAATTACATTTATGTCAATATTTTTTATAGTGACTCCTGGATTCCCTAAAGTGCTGCAGAAATTTTATTTTGATTTCCGCAGTCTAATGTGAACACTCCAACCTGTAAAGTATTCACTGAGTAAGAAATGATTTATTAACTCCCATCATCCTGTGCTTTCAAAGCATTCCGGAGAGCTTTTGATGAAAACTTTGTGCCATGGACACAAGCTTTTTACAGAGGCAGTGATTTCCCTATTTTCCCAAAAGCCACCACACACCCAGCGTGGACTGGCTGCCCGGGTTCAATGGATGCCCTGGGTCCTTGCAAGCTGGCACAGTATTTTGGTTTGTCAGTCACAAAAGCTAATTGAGTAGCAGGCTCACCTATTTGTGTCTCACAACCCAGGGAGCAGCCTTGCACTCATTAGAAAAAAATAAATTTCACCAACTTCCATACGCCAGACAGATGCAGCAGAAACAGTTAAATGCCAGCGCCATGGTCCGCTCCCTCTACTCTTTATTTCCCCCATGAGTGTCGCTGAAATCACCTATAAACATTTTAAATGTGTCTGGTTTCCTCTTGTATAGTATGTTGCACTTTTCAAAGCCCTATTTATTTTATTCAGCTCGATTTAATATTACATAGGAAAAAAAAGTGACATTTGCACATGTTTTTTTTTTTATTTATTTTTTTACTATTTTTATAAATCAGTTGTATCCTGCTTGTAATAATTAACCCAGTTAGTCATTTAAAATTACAAACAGGCAACCTGTAGATTACATTCAGCAGGTAAAATTGATTATAAAAAAATCATACATGAATATTTTTCCCATTTAAATTTTACTTCTAGTCTGGCAGTGCAGGTAGTAAATGTGATTTGTAGACACAAATTAAAATGACAAGGAAGAAGAACATCGGTGAGGAAATATTGTTTTCATTTGACTTCAGCAACATCCAGTTAAAAAATATTGCAGATTCACTATCACCAAACCAACATTTGGCCAAGTGGAAAAAACTTTTGACATTAATTTGCAGTATAGAAGTAATTGCAAGAATGAATGAGGTCTGATGTGGTGGCAATTATTCCCCCCCCCCTACCCCCGCCAGCCACACCAGGCAGCAGAGATGTGGAGAGAGATTTACAGAGTGGCTTATCTGTAAACCAACAGTACAGAACCCCCCCAGTCACTGGATTCTTCAGATCATGACAATCTTTAAAAGGACTACTGAAGCACCCTCTGTTTAATGGGCTCCTGTCCCCTTACTAATAAAGGTAGGGGCTCCATGGAGAGGTGCTGTCCATGTCTGACATCCCTCGGCTGGATGCCCCCAGGTCAGAAGAGGCATCGTAAATCCAGCCCCAGGCTTTAAGGCAGGCCTGAGCCAAGGGCCGGACCTGCCTGCTTTTCCTTTGATGCCCCTCGTGCTTTAATAACTGGCAAACGCAAGTGCTTTTATTTGTCCTCATTGTCTGCAGAATTCATAACGCCTAATTTAGTGGGCTTCTGCGTGGTGCAGAAACCCGAGAATGAGAACGACAATCTGTTCTGCATTAACTGGGATGTCTCAGAGCCTCAGAGACCCCTAAACAAGGTGCCATTTATCAGAAGTGTGAAAGTCCACCCAGCCTCGTCAACACAACATCCAATTATTCAATGGCAGTATAAATGCATACACCTACATCTACAATTTTTTCATATTTAACCAGGCTTAATTTATCGCAAGTTTTGTCAAAATGCTAATACATACCTCACCATATCTTGCTGTTGGAGCAAAAAAGCTCTAAGGTAAGAATGTTTTGTTGGAAAAGTTTGAGCTAAATCATCTAACAGACACGGTTTGGCTTCCACTCACCTTTCCTTGGAGATGTTCTTGCTCTCCCTCTTCCATGTGTTCTTGAAGTCATTGCAGAACTCGTACCAAAGCATAAAGATGTAATTGGGTGCCACCTCCTTCTCCCCAGACTTGGGTTTCAAGCCGTAGTAGGCCACCATGTCCTGGAAGCTGCATGGAGGAAATGATGAGCTGGCTTCCTGTTGGGCCAATGGGTCATTTACAGCAGATGCTCTGATGGCAAGAGAGAAAACATACTGGGGAGGGATCCAAGTAGGGACTACTGTGTGGGGGGGGGGGGGGGGGGGGCCGGGCAAATACTGCGGGGGGGGTTTCGGGGGGGGGGGGAGAAAACCAATTTCAACAAG
>JAABNY020000025.1:157326-169177 GCA_015164015.2 Brevimyrus niger
CCTTGTGAGATTCCCTGGAGGTGTGGGGGGGCGGCGGGGCTGTCTGGGCAGGATGGAGGGAAAGGGCAAAAAAATGGGGGTGTCAGACTTCCCGGGGGGGGGGGGGCAGACAGTGCAAAGTAAGGAAAGATGTCTCTCCCTCAATTGACCGTGTGTCTGTGCCCAGTCTGGAGCTGTGGGACTGTAGAGGTGTGAGGAGAAGAAATGGCTAGTGGAATATCACCCCTCAGCCCCCACCCCCACAGTCACCCTGCTCCCCATCAGTCAGATGTTCTGAGCTTTCCAACCCCATGACTAGCAGCAACCGCACGTAGGACCTCATACCTTGGAGGACAAGCTCCACAGATAAAGGATGATAATGTAAACAACATAGTTTTGTTTAGCTGGCTTTCGCAAATGCGCTGGTTTGCCAAAAGTTGGACAGCCAAATACCCCCCCCCCCATTCTGCATTTACGGGAATGTATCCTCCGCAATCGATGTGAGGCCAGCACAGCTATGCTTGGCCCAAACAGTACAGCATTCAGTGGCCTAAGCACCAGTGAAGTGCTCAGTCTTGTAGCTTGGCTGTCAGCTTTGGTCCACCTACGCAACCCATATCTGGGTTCAGATTGCGCAGACTACGTCAGGGACCATATGACATTCAATACCCCATGCAGACCCAGGACCTATTCATAAAAGTCATCCAACGGCTGATATAGAGCTGTGCTTTATTTTATACAACTCCCAGGTGTTGGTTTGCCTCTTCTCTCTGCTGCCACAAAATCCCATCCATCAATGTGAAGAAGGTAAGATGAACGCAACTGTAGGCTTATTTTCCATATCTACAGATTTGCGTGGGTTTCCGCCATGCTCTCTAGCTGTCTTCCACAATCCAAAAGACATGTGTTTAGGTGAAGGAGTGACTGACAACTGCACTGAGTACGTGGTTACGTGAGAGCACTCTTATGGGTGTCTGTGTGCTGTAGTCTCATTCAAGACGGGCTTAGGCATGTTCAAGCTCCAATACCTCAATTTGAGCTAACCTTAACAAGATAGACAGTTATGGAAAATAGAGGAATGGGCAGAAGGTGGGGGGGCTTGCTGGAAAGCAATGCTCTCCATGTTGAGTTTCCCAGTTGAAACAGCCTTTGATAAACCTCTTCCCCATGGGCTTTTCGCTGGTGAATTACCGTGGGACCTGAAGCAAAGACCTTGTCCTTCCTGACTAAAAACACATGGTTCCCACTGCCCGTCAGCATACCCCAGCCGGCATAAAGTATTCCTTTCCATTTTAAAGTACAACATTTCTCTGGTTAACCACAAGAACGTACATTTGTAGTGTCTGATTGTATTCTGGTAGTCCTGTCAAGGGAAGCACCATATTTCTGCTTTTGTTTCACTGAAATCAAAGTTTCTTGTGGGTACAATGATGAAGCACACATTCACACGCATGCATCATTCATGATGCGAGAGCCCCACGATCCACAACTGAACTTGGCTAAAAGTCAGTGCTGTGGGAAGAATGAGGATTCCAGGTCCAGCCAATGATGCAGATTGAGTGCTGTGGAAAAGGCTGGAGGTATGGATGTCTATGGCTACCTGGGCTGTATCAGGTGTCAGGCCGGAGGGGTTTTATGGACCTGCCTGGAGTGACCAGACATGTTGCAGAGACACGGGCCAACCTGGAGCCCTGCAAGATTGATCCAGGGTGCAGATGGATTGCGAGGGGGTAAACAAGCCAACAGATACTCCTGAATTGCATGGATCTCGACAGAAAATGTGCTGATGTGCCAATGAACGACTCTGAATGCACCATGGTAACAAGCCACTGCAAAAAGACCTCTTTCACAAAGACAAAATGCCAGATCTCTGATAGTGGGAAGTTACTCAGACAGGCCCTATGGTGCACTTCCTCAGTAAGGAAGTATTGTGGCTTTGGATGCCTGAAATATATGATACATGTTGACATAACGGACAGTAAATCAGCTTACTTCTCAGAGGAAAGGGGAGAATCGAATCTCACAAACAGTATTTTCCTATTCACACTGTCATTGTTCTAAATCTTCATCTCAGTCACATTTAGGTGTCAAATTACAGATTTAACTTTCCCACTCCAACACCCTTCTTTGTTATTCAGACCTGTGCTCCAATTCAAAGAATCAAAAGAATTTCGTGTTATACTACAAATCTCAGCCAGACTCGAAAAAAATGTATATGAAATCCAGGCTTTCTTAAAAACATTTTTTTCAGTAAAGGTCACGAAAGTAGCTAGATACAACACTATTACCGACAGTTAACAAGAAACCATAAAACCAAAATTTATTCCTAGGCTTTGTATGGATTAGTTTATAAGCTGTCACTGGCTTGTATGTGCACTGTGGACCTGGGTCTTGTGGGGCTTCTCCTGAGGTGAGGTGTATAATGCCCCCCTGATCCTCAGCTCGCTTGGCTATCAAAAAGGCACCACACACCCCAGCGATGAGACTGCGAGGGAAAGCAGGAAAGGGTAAAAGGATCCGCATGCAGACAGGGAGCTGGCGCACATTGTACCTTCTATGAGTCTGATTCCATTTAAGGCTGAAATACTTGTAAACTAGGCTCTAAACTGTAGGGAGCCAAGCATGGGACGAAGATGCTGGCAGGCCGGGCAGAAGGAGGCAATGCGTCACCTGCCCTTTTGCCATTCCCTGACCAGAATTTAGAGGTGGGTCTACTGGGGGATGGAAGGCAATCTAAATCCTGACCAAACAGAAGATGAGCAATGTTTAGGTTGACATTACACCCAAAAATAGAGCATAATGAACTGGTTGTCTCGCACAGCTGAGTCCAAAAGAAGCTGCCTGGAACCCAGTGTTATCCAAATACAGTTCATTATTTACTCTTGATGCCAAAACAAGATCCTCCTGACACGTAATTGCTACAGCCATTAGCTGAAAAAAGATTAAATCAAACAATAAAACTCACAGCTCAGAATTTTATGTATACTGTGAACCAACCAATAATAAATCAGATGCATTACATCTGCAGCTGCTTATAAAGATGGCGACAAGACAGTTTGCTGCTTTAGAAGAAAAAATGGAGGAGAAAATCTGCCACATCAAAATGACAATGAAAGCAAAAGCAGAAAAGTAAAACTACAAAGCAACAACATTATCCTCCATATCTTTTATTAGTTATGGGATCCTGAAGCCTTTCTGCTTGGAATACCTGTCCACTTCATGGCCAAAACTGAAACGGTAAGGTCAAACAGAGACATGCTGTCCTTCACACTGAAGGCTAAAGGTATGCTTTAGAGTTTTTGTGCTACACCAATTCTTGCAGTGCTTTACCAGAACAGACCCAATTCGCCCTCTGGTGGCAGCTGTAAAATTGCTGCCAAAGCAAAGCAGACCACGAAGATAAGTGAGACTAACAGAAGTCCAAGGCCAGGTGGTTGGTTTCTGCACTGTAACATCCATCCTGTGCTCTTTTGTTCTGCTCTGTACATTTCAGGTAACAGCAACAAGCTCTAGGAACAGTCAAGCAACCAGCTCCAAAGCTCAATAGCGAGTGGCCACCAACTCATTCCATTAATGAAAATGAGATGCCCATGTGCAACGACCCCTCCCCAGGCCTCGATGCTATAAGCTCCATACATGTGAGTCTCATAAGTCTAACTCATTGCCTTGGTCTTTGGAGAAATGTGGTCTGCTGAAAAACCAGACCAGATCAGAGTTACTTGATAGGTGGCGACTGGCAAAATTGTATAGACCCACCTTCTTAGCTTTGGCTTTTTCCTCATAAGTGTCAGATAAGGGCTTCCTCTTTGCCTGCAGGGTGGCTTTGGAGAACAAGTCCTCAAACTCCTTTGTGTTGATGATGTCTGGCTCTTGCAGAGAACCCCAGAGGGTATTGTTGCTGAAGGGAGAAAGGAACATTGGGGTTCAGCCTGGCCTTGATTTAAGCACTTGGAGACAGCCATTACAAATGTGTGATACGCTTCACCTCATAACTTTCCTTAAAAAGTTATCCATATGGATAACAGTGCCTTACTGCCCTTACTGAAAACAACAATGTGATCTCAGGCCAAGCTAAACCCCATGAGAGATAAACAACCTTGTTGCGGTTTATGCAATGTTTACTCAAGCTGTTCACTGTTTATTTCCATTTTTGAGCCTCAGTTGACATTTTCCTGAGTGCAGATTCACACTAAGAAAACGAAGACCAGAAATACCCACTTAAAATGAGCAATTTATTGCTTAAGATTCAATCTGAGAATTCACGGGTTGGTAGGTTTCAGAGGTGACTTATTTCATTTTTTAAAAAGCATTTAAAACAAGCTTCTGAGAAGAAGTGGAGTATTTGGTTTCTCTGGTTGCCGAGTAACTTCAGAAACAAACACAGGGAGTCAGATGGTCTGAACAGGAGTCTCACAGAGGTTAGTCTCAACTCCCTACCTTTGTTTTCCATTCCTCTTCACATAAAAAATACAGTCCAGGGAATGCAGAGACTCCAAGCAATGATAAGTGATACACCCCTACAGCTCTCACTAATGAAAGTAGAATGCCATTTAGACATGACCTAGATCAGGCAGAATCAAGGCTGTCCTGGTGCAACTTGGCTAGTTCTCTGTGATCAGGTGCATTAGGGATCACAGTGGTGACTTAAGGAGGGGCCCATGAGGGATTATTTTACGCATCCTTGTGTGACCCAATTTCCTGAC
Organism: Brevimyrus niger; assembly: GCA_015164015.2. Taxonomy (NCBI): domain Eukaryota; kingdom Metazoa; phylum Chordata; class Actinopteri; order Osteoglossiformes; family Mormyridae; genus Brevimyrus; species Brevimyrus niger. The sequence goes on from JAABNY020000025.1 coordinate 162,009, forward strand.
TGCTCTGCCCACCCCTTAATGGTATTTAGAACTATGTTACAGCACCTTAAGCTTTTTTTGTAATATTCAACAACATGCTGTTGCCTCAGTATGACTGTGTACTTTCTAATGTAGCCCCAAATGGCATGTTTCTCTCCTCGGTGGGCAGATAAGGGATCAGATGTACTTTTGAATCTGTACATGTCCATAGTCCATTTTGCATTTTGCAAAGCACTTTCCTTTTCAGACCAATGGTTTACTTTGAGATATGACATTTCTCATTATTCCTTAATATTTCACATCTGACCATTTTTTTTTTTCAGCTTAATCTGAGCTGTTCTCAGATTCTCAGAATTGCACCCAAAGCCATATTCCCTGCTTGTACACCAACTCTAATCACGCCCAATAAAACAAGGCACAGCTGTTCAAATGTGCTTCTGATTTGCTGGCTACATTTTCTTCACTCAGCTCTTCTTCCCATGCCACTTACTTACTATTCCTATGTCCTGCCCTGTGTAATGTGACTTTGTGTTCCTTCTGAAGTACACAGGCGCAGTCGCCATTATCATGAAAGTGATCATAAACACTAATCACAGAAAACAACCTGTATTACAAAAGTAGAACAGGCAATTTGACCCAAAGTCCATAAGCAGTTTAATAATGGGTCACAGGTCGAATGCCACTGAAAAAGTTTATACCAGTCAACTGAACTATCTGCAAATTTTTGCAGCTGAAATGGTCAGAATGGTTCTACCTAAGCAAATAAGGATGCCATCACACTTATGAATATCATCGAAAAACCTATGACAGAGGAACCACTTTGCAATATTGTGTGGACCTTAGGCTGACTCCCATGGAACCGCAGCAAACAAATCTTTTTATAGTTTTATACACATTTACAAAAAATGTAAGTGTTTAGTATATGTATGTGTGTGAGCCAAGTTTTAATTTAATTCACATTTGCCATGTACAGCTCACTCGTAAAGTGTAAAGTACAAGTCCCTTACAAAAAGTCAACTGCATATATATTTTGAAACAGCTCATAATAGGCAGATTAGCACATATGCCCGGCACTGTTTAAGGTGTTCAATGCTCTCCTGTAGTTTCCCATAGAAGTTTGGTCAGAGGACCACCACCGTTTAACAACATAAAATGTCTGAGTTACACACCAAATTTCGCATGTTGACTTGTGCTTCATCTGGAAAATTAACGGCAGACATGAAACCACTATCACTGGATGAGCAGTTGGCTGCCAGCCTGCGACTCAGATCATTTAATCAGGAGTCCTATGCTTCTCCCTTAATCCCTAGAGGACCATAATGATTCCACATGACAGGCCTGCCCCCCAAGGCCACTTGCCCATCATAGCCTGGTCGACCTCTTAGACAAATCTGTAGTGCTATTCTTGGACGGTGGGTACATACTTGTTGTCTTGGATCTGGATCCGGGTCCAGTACAAGGGCTTCATGGGACAGGTGGGCTCCACAGCTGGCTTACGCGGGGCACTCTCCGCTGCATGGTTGAAGGCAAACAGTCCACCAGGGGGCGGTGGTGGGAGACCTCCTCCAGACATAGGTGGAGGAGGAGGAGGAGGCCCAGCCCCAGGCAAAGGAGGTGGGGGCGGAGGCCCAGCCCCAGGCAAAGGAGGTGGGGGTGGAGGCCCAGCTCCAGGCAGTGGAGGAGGTGGAGGGGGTGCTGCCCCAGGAAGAGGAGGGGGAGGTGGGGGCCCTGGCCCTGGTGGTGGGGGTGGCTGTAGTGCACCAGCAGTACCATATAACGGAGGAGGAGGTGGTGGGGGTGGTGGTGGGGGAGGTGGTCCTGATTGGCCAGGCAGGGGTGGAGGTGGAGGGGGTGGGATATTCCCAGAATCTGACTCTGCCCTACTCACAAGGCTCTGGTTGATGGACTCGAGGTTAAGCTTTTTCGGCATGTTCTGGCCTGTGGCCTGGGTGACCTGGCCACTGTCACCCTCGGGTGTTTTGATGAAAGTCTCACGGTCTGTCTGGACGCACACATTCCGGTAATTCTTAGGCAGGTCATCCTCTGTGGAGACGCAGGCCTCACGTGTCAAACTGCGCTCCTGGCCTGGTTCGCAGCCCCTCTCTTGCTGCATTTTGGCAATAGCTGCCTCCAGCTTGGACAAGGAGGCGGCATGCTCCCCTCGCAACTCGAAAATCTTGAGCTGGAAATCGGCCTGAATGATGGAAAGGGAAATATGCATTAGTTGCTGTGGCAAGGCGGCTGCCAAGATAAATCATGATGTGCATGCAGGTCTATACAGTAGGTGCATCTCAGTACTAAAAATGCAAAGATACTTGTGCTCTTGGCAAAAGCGGTCTTGCTAACTTGCCTCCCAAGAACAAATCTGAGACACAATGAATTATGGGGTTGTTTTCATTTAGCAAGGATGTAACCAGTGTATCCTTGATATTTGAGGTGGGGAAAAATTACTGCGGCGAGGATTTTTATTGTCCTCTGTACTCCAGTTTTTAGTATTGGAACTGGTCTTCAGCAATGGAAGATGACAAAAAATGGGTACACGAGTACAGTCAAGTATGCTCATTGACAAACACCAAGTGAAATTCACAGAATCAGTAGAAGTTCATGCAGAATTCCACACTGTCAACACAGCTAGAATGAGACAAGCACTTTTCCTCTAGCATAAAACTGACCAAAATGATTTCACCATTTAAGCACTGTGGTGCATTCCTTTCAATGGCCAGCCTTTTTATGAAAGAAAAGTAAGGTAAAACAAACAACACAAACAAAGACTTATAAGCCAAATGTTTATTGAATGTTTGGAACATGAAAATAACGCAGTCATATTTGAAATGATGAGGTTTTTTTGAGTATGCGTGCAAAATGTGCTTGCAGTCAGACTGAACAGCAGACTGGGCTGGAAGGAAACAATTTAGCAATAGAAATGACACATGTTGCTCGTTAGACTGCGGTCGGCACAAAGCTGTGTTTGGCACGTTCCAGTCCTTTCCCAGTGTTTCGGTTTATGTTTATGAATGTCAATATCATGTTTGATTTCTGAAAGTGACTCAATGAAGCACGCAAGCAAAATAAGCCGGAAAACACCAGCACTGAAGTAATGCAGTCTTGACGTCCCCGGGGGCCAACAAATTGCCTGTCGGCAATGTCTGAAGTTCATCTGAAAATGGATGCCCTTTATTAAACCCCCAAGGTCAACACAGGCAAAATCCCAAATGCAGATTCTTTTATGATTCTGAAAAGCTAGTTATTAAGACTGAAACTGGGAATGCCCAACATGTTTGGAATTCTGTTTTTTACTACTGTCACACTGTAGAACTTTACAGTTACGCAAAAAATGAAAGCAACATTTAAAAATAAAATAACAATACTTTACTGCTTACGCTGTAACCTCAGTTTTCCCATAAATAATCTGGAGACAATGTTTTCCTGTACCATTTATAGGATGATAAACTCAGTGCTAATCTCAGAGGCTGGACTCAAATCAAATATATTTTACATTTCTCCCGGGAAACTTTACCTCTTATTCTTGGAAGCAATGGTTCTATTGGACAAACGGTGCATTACAGCTATCCACAAGGGCATGAATACTAGCTTATATTACATACAGCCTCTCAATAACTAACTAACAGGGATATTCCAAGCAATATATTACAACAATAATGCAAACCTTTAAACCATGGAAGATCTAGCCACAACAATATAAGAATAACATTTTTGGATACATTCAGCTTGGTAATGGCTATGAAATCCCACATACTAAGGATAATTTTATCATTTCACTCAAGTAGCTTTGAGGAAGTTAAGAATTTCCATGTGGAAGCTGTTACGACATCACTGCAACCTCCGCCTTTCACAATCAACATGATTACAATAAGGGAAGGGGTGCTCAGGTGTCTGGATGAGCATTGTCTAATGTAAAGTCAAATAACACTGACTGTGCACCAGGTAATTCATATAGAGAAAATCTAGACATAACATAAGATATACTACCCTTATCCTCTGACTACATGTTAAAATATTATTTATCTAAACAAATACACACTGAAGAACCATGCCACCTGTGTATAATATCAATATGTGTATATATCTGTATGTGCACATCCTGCTTGCATTTGTCTATCCTACTAGCTAGCCATTTTCTGCGCTATTAAACCAAGGCTTCTACATTCTGCTTAAAATAGAGCACTGACGTAAATATCTCCCATCAGCAACTGGCTCAGCAGATGGGAGCTTGAAGGGAATTTTTCACCTCATCATTAGTGACATCTAGTGTGGTTGAAAATAACTGCAAGGCTAATTCATGCTCTCTCTGTTACATCAAAGGCAATGAGGGAAGTTCAACTTTCCCATTAAAATGATTGCAGTACCACTCAGTTCAAAGAATACAATTTGCTTTTGGCAATGTGTTGCTACATCTGTCTTGTGCTGCCCACTTTTTCAGAAGACAAGGCCATTTTCTTGTTTGTATCACAATGCAAGAGGATCTGCCGCACAATTATCTATGACATGTGCTTGTTTTAGGTCCTGATGGAAAACAGAGACTGATCTTTTCTTCCTTCCTGAGATTTTTCTTGTTTGTCTCAATCAGCCAGCCATCTTGTCATTTTGACAGCTTCTTTGCCAATTGCAATTCAGCAGTAATGGGAGAACCAGTGAAGTATCAGGCAAGAAATGAGGATATGAAAATGACTGAGGAGGGATTATAAGCACACTGTCCACTGTCTCACACATCTTGAATCTTCCCATCAAAATGACCACAACAAACCGTCCCTGAGCATTATTAAATTCAACATTGAACTTACGTGCAGTTTCTCCATTTCCTCTTTGCATTCTCTCTTCAGCTGAAGGAGGGCAGCCTGGTGCTCTATGGACAGAAAAATGCTCCTGAATCTGAAGTAACTGAAGACAACTTTATGTTGAGTCAACAGGTATTTATATAATAATCACCCTACCATTTCCAAATGTGTATTATAACACACAAAATGTTAGAACAATATTCACAGATTTTGTGACAACAGTAAGCCAATGAAAAAAATCCACTGGGTGGCAGTATTGTTGCAAAATTCTTTATGCATCTGACTGAATAAGAGTCTGGATATTGCTTCTTTGCATGGATAGTACTAGATAATAAAAATGTGTACACGTGACTGCAACCTTTTATGGGGTCCTTTTAAGATGCCCTAATCAGGCGAAACACATATATTTTACCAATCACAGATCATTTTGTGGCTGGATTTAACTGCTGCTGCACAGTCATTTCTAATACCTGCACCAGACTTGGTATTCAAACCTTTTGTCCATATGTTTACAAACATCATTCACATAAGTCTTTTTCTAAACATCCCGTCCAAAGGTACAGCAATTTTGCTCCTCCTGTGTCCAGTGATCACATGACAAATTGGTTCTTAATTGCAACTACATTAGTGACCTTGTATTTAGCTCCAGGGCATCATAAATAAATAATGTTCCGTGCCATGGAACCCCACACTAATTCCTCAACACAAACACCCTAAAAACTGTGATCTGCTACCCGGTTTCCTGGCAGCCACTTTACCCTGATTAATATTCCTTTAACACTACTGGGGCTGATTACTTACATTGTCCAGATGATTTAAGTGCAGGGTCAGCTAAGAATGAGGCACATCATTACAGGGAATTATGGTTAGATGCCATTACGGAGAGTGGTGTATCGATTTTATGACAAAAACTCATCATGTTTTTATCTGTAATTAAGATTAGAAATTAATCACGCCACACACTGCAGCAACGCTTGACTCTGGCAGCATATTTAATGGGGAAGTATGACAGCATGACTGAAGCTCAATTACCTGCCTCAGCAAACGACTTTCTGCAGACCTAGCGCTTGCAGCTACGAGAGTCCTGTCTCACCCACCCACCTTTATCGCCTTTACTTGTACTATGTACAAATTTCAGTTAGATTTCCCCTTTCTGCGTACACTGTGGGACGCAATCAGCTCTGCAGCACACAGCTTCATTTTGTTGTGCAAAATTCACAAACAAGTTTAAGAGGTTAGCCAGTTTAGATGTGTAGGGCACTGATGGTGTATTAATGTTAATTAATGTGATGTGATTTAATGCAGCAGCAGTTCAGCAGAGGAGCCAGATTTCTACAGTCTAATTAGATTCTGAGTTGCATTACAAACTATATCACATGAATGCATTCATATTTAAGTGTTAAGCAACAGGCATTTGGCAACACTTACACCGTGACATACCTAAATAATTTAGCATCTATGAACAAAACCATTAGTGTTTCCTGGTAAACAGTGTGTACTTGAGTCAGTGACTAAGGCGTGTAACCGCACCCATAATAAGAATGTCAACAGCTGGTTATCTGCTGGCCCAGGTTAGTTCCTGGTAACATCAAGCACCTGCTGTGTTTTAAAAGAATTGAAAGGGAAAAGGTAACAGATTCTGATGGGCACAGTGCTGACACATCTATATATGCCTACATGCAAACCCACACCCACATTCACCTGCCTGCAGGTTGCTGGGTCACTGTGCAAAGCTCCGACACCCTCATATCTGAGCCTTTTAGCCACCATTCACCGTGATGACACTGTACAGCTTAGAATGGCAAACTAAAACCAGTCAAACCAGAGAGACGTGTTTCAGATCTGACAATGTGTATGAGCTAAAAGGTAAAAGCCAAAGAGGTATAATTAAATGTGTCCTTTTTCAGGAATGTCGCTGTTGGTGTGCTTGTGCCTGGAGCTGGACCTGGAGTGGTCAATCTTCCCAAAGGCTACAGGGCAATCCCTGGAAGAACAGCTCCAATGTCCATTAATGCCCTGCATGTTCCTTCCTTTAAACGGATCTAGACGAGGCCTCATGCTCTGGATGCCTCAATACCGACAGTCACTTGAAAATTAGATTAAACTGCCGATGTTAAATGTTCCGGAAAAAGGAGGCCTTTTTCCTTGTTTTAAAGGAGAAGTTCAGACAAATCAGAGTGCAGCGAGAATTCCAGTGTAAGGTGTGGTCTAGAGCTGGGGCTCACCTGCTTCTGTATACCTGAGGCCCACTTTCTCCAGCTCGTCCTTGGGCTTGGGGGGGGGCCAGATAGCCTGTAGCCTTCCCGGTGTGCGGTCCTCATTATCGACCGGTGAGGTAACCTCAGACTGCAGGACAAACAACGGATTAACAGCATTATATGCAACATTGGAGAG
>JAABNY020000025.1:169277-203377 GCA_015164015.2 Brevimyrus niger
TCATTATCGACCGGTGAGGTAACCTCAGACTGCAGGACAAACAACGGATTAACAGCATTATATGCAACATTGGAGAGCTGCACAGTTAAGAGTACAGTTCTTTGGCGTTGCTAGACAAGAGAACTGGACAGAAACATGCGCATAATTGCAACTATTCTTAAGTTACTTACTACTCAAAAGTAAATCGGCAAGAAAATGCAATTATGGTCTACTAAAGCATATTAACATGGCACTTCATATGGTTGGAGTGCAACATTCAAACAGTCCTTGGGTTGTTTGCAGCAGCATTTTTAAAAATTAAAATGGAAAATCAGTTACATTACTAATATGAAACACTACTTTTAATCCTACATTTTTACAAATATTGATGATATATTTGCATTAGTTTGTCAGCTATTTTAGCAATCAAATTGCATAGAACTGTCAGAACAATTACACACAGATGAATTAAGCTGAAAGGATGAGAGTAAGTTGCAGAAAGTTGCTTGCAATGACATACTTTTCCATCCAAGTCTTTATTATCTGATTTGGACAAAGATCTCTCAAATATTGCTTTCAGAACCTCCTTTTCATTTTTGATTTTCCTCTTCACAGCTTCCAGGTCCACAGCCTCTCCAGAATCCTTTTTAGGTGGTTTTGGGGTAAAAAATGCTTTAAAGGTATCAAACGGTGTTTCCTGGACTTTGTCAGCATCCTCCACTGAGGTGGTTGGGTGCAGATTCCCCTCTGTCCCCTCTTCTTTCAGGTGGGGCACTTGGTCAGCCAATGGCTCAGTCGCAGGCTCCTTTCCCTCAGTTTTGCCGCTGCTCAGGGTGAGGCGCTGGGTCAGCTGCTCCAAAAAGTTGCTCTTGGGTTCAAGCACAGGTCTGGGCTTCTTGCTTAGAAGTGGTTCAGTGAACAACCAGCCTTTGTTGACCGGCTTCTTTAGCTGGAGTAGTGCCAAGTCGGTGTCTCTTTGTCTGATTTCGGCCACTGTCTCCCTCTCCTCCCCCACTGCTCCCTTCTTCAGTACCCGTAGCCCACTGAAGAGGGCGGGGAGCTGGAAGGGCTTCTCCGCAGGGGTACTGGAAGGAAGCTGCGTGCCCCCAGAGAGGGATTCATGAGGTGTGACCTCTGGTTTCCTCTTGCTATCAGACGCACCACTTTGACTCCTGAGCAGAGTGGGTATGGTGGAGGCCTGGCTTTCAGAAGGGGAATCTTCCTTGTCAGGTGCCTCAATTGAGTCCGTAACTAAAGGATTCTCCCCAGCGTCAACATCAGGCTGCCTCATGGTACTGGGGGAGCCTGGTGCAAAATCTCCAATGGGAAAGAGTCCGGGCTGTTCTGGAAGTTCCCCAATATCAGCTGTCTCAGCTGGGATGCATGGTCCAGGCTCAGGATGGTCAACCTGCTGCATACTTGGGGGACTGTCCACTGAATGTAACTCTTCAGAACTATCCAGAGATACCTTGAATAAGGGCATCGGTGTGTCTGAAAGGTTGTTTCTAGCAAGGGAATGAAAGGAGTTAGAAACATCATGTAAAGTTGTGTCCCCCTTGTCAGCCTTTTCAAGTGTGCTGGGGAAAGATGCTGTAGAAACTTGTTGGTTTGCAGCTGGATTGATGTCTGTGATGGGTGTCTCCTGAGCACTGTGCAGTCTGAAGATGGGTACCCTACCGTCAAACTGCTCAGCATCATGTGGCTCCTTGGGGATCCCATGGCTTTTAAACCGAAGGTGAGATTCCTCTGCCTCTTCCTCTTCGGTCTCTGTGTCACTGTAGGTTTCCACCATGGTTACCTGGACCAGATCTGTATCGGTTGACCCTCTTCTAATTTGATGCAAGTCCCTATTCTGCTCTATCACACGAGATGTTGTAGTCACACCTGACAGACCTTCTGCCCCAAGAATTCCTGCAGAGTTGGGGTCATGGCTATCAGCAAATGTCCGGAATGAAGTCAGCACCGCCTCCTCCCTGTCTGGCTCTCGCACTTCTGATCTCTCTGCCCCAATCCGAGTGAACATAGTTGAGATTTTATTGAGGAATGAGTTCGGGGGATACTTATCACTGGTATCCGGGTTGCCGTTCATGTTATTCATCGCAATCTATCTGTTTAAGGTCCCAGTTCATCAAACTGAATCATCTTACCAAGTAGTCAGATTTTTATAAATTACGGTTCGTTAATAATACTTTTATATGCCTCCTTTGTGCATTCCTTTTTCAAGGAGAGTCCAGAAAGAAAAATGTATCCTGCTCAGAGTCCATATTCAGGACACTTGACAAAGGGCTCATCACTACACCTTCAGGTCTCCAACCTGCTCTGATCCAATTTCGTTTTCAGCAAACAAAAGTCCTTTTGTCAATTTGGATCCTCAAAAGCCTGCTTGGCCCAGATGAGCTTCTGCAACAAACCATAGCTTCCTGTAATCCTTTTCGCAAGGTGTTTTGTGCTGCTGTTAATAAAAACAATGTCTTCTAAAAGCCTTTTCTTATAAAAAAAAATCCTTCAAAAACTTTTTTGTACAAGTATTACAAAATGTAGCACAGTAAAACCCTTCAAGTTTCACAAATGGGAGCAGAGAGTGAAGTACTACAAAATATTCTCCAAGGAAATCCAGGAAGAAGGGCTTCTTAAGGAAAAGCTTGCGGCAGGCAGAGAAAAAAAATCGTTCCAAAGCAACAATGTTTTCCAGCTGTCAGCCTGAGTCAGACAGAGAAGCCTGGAACGTTCCAGCTCTCCCTCAGTCCTGCTACGCAGAATCAAGTCAAGGGCAACCCGCTTTTCCCCTTGCTGCTGCGCTCTCTCTCGTGTGAAAAAGCCGTCAAGTTTTGCAAAGGAATGTGGCTCACCGGTCCGTCCCGCCTCTTGCCCTGCCCACCCCCAACCTCCCTGCCTGAGAGTGATCTCCAGCAGCGGCTTAGGTGTCTGGTTACTTGCCCTGCCCCTTCATCCTCTCCGCCTCCTCTAGACCTTTGGTACAGGTAGGGCATTCTCTCGCCGCTTCCTAGTACTCAGTAAACACAGACAGCAGGAGCACAGGCCACTAATCCTCAGGTCAGACATGCTGCCAGGGACGGTTCCGAGTGGCGCTGTTACACCACAGGCATAATCTGCAACTATTAGTTGGCTGCGCAGGCCATAATTACTCTGCAAATGTCATTCCACCAAAACCTAAATTGCTAAGTTTTTTTTTCATTTTAGCAGTAATTCATGAAGCAGAGGTGTTAAAACGGTGACTGTAGAAAATAGACGTGAATATCTCCTAATTGATACAAAAGTTGCAATTTTTGGGCATACTTTTAGTTTATTACCATTAGATGCTACACACATAGCTGAATAATATTCGAGGAAATCTTGTTTTGTGAAGTTCCTGAGTAAGAAGCAAAAACATCTAACACCATTTTTAAATTCGACACTTACAAAATACATGTAAAAACATTATTACTGAAACGATATGTATATGTATATTATACCCTAAATAATGAGTGATCACGCTGGATCTATGGGTACATTATTAGACATTAGATTATCAGTTATAAGCAAAGCAAATATTACTATAGCCAGGAACAAAGTGTTCCTGAATAAACTCTTATAAAAACATTCATTCAAAACCGTTCACTCAATTATGCTCCAAGTTTACCAAAGTAGGCTAATTTAAAAATACATATATCATGAACAACAATATAACAAATGTACACTTTAAATATACTTTCCATTACACTCTAAATTACATTTAAAAACAAATATATTTCCATTGAAATGGGCAAGACATTGCAGAAGTTTGTTTTTGTTTTGGAGTAGCTGTGCACACCGGAAGAAAGCTAAAAGTTTAAAGAGTAAGAATAATTGGATATCAAGGACAGGGATGGTATTGGAGGAATTAATGTGGATTACAGCAGCATGTAGGACATGATGGGAAATGGAAGTGTTAAGCAGGAGAACAAGGTTAAGGGTGTGTACTGTTTGGGCGTCTCAGAAAAACAGGATGATAAAATCTTGTCGTGCGTAGATCTTGATGGGGAAGCATAAGCAAGGCCAGCTATGAGACTCTCCCTTGCCATGGGTGTTGCTAATGTACCGTAGTGCCGTGTAAGGTAGATAGGACCTTGGATATTGTGAACCACTGTTGTTCACAAATGAGAAAATTACAGAGACTGAAGAGATGTAGACCACTGAGTGGTGACAAGACAGACAATGAAACTGGGCACAAGGCGCAACATAGAGACTAAAAAAAATATATATCAACCTTCCCATCTGGGAGAGTCAGTTAGCAGTAAATGTCAGACTCACACGCCTCAAAGCAGCTTTGGAAAAAACATTTAAATTTAAAGGCATAAAATATGCTTAAGGATATGCACAGGAAACTGAAGGTATTTAGCCTTTGGGATTGTTCAAACAACTTTAACACAGACAGCTCATGCTTCAGATCTCGTGTCCACACTTGTAAGCAGACACATGTAAGCAGATATTAACTTTAAAATATCATATTAAACCCACATCTTTTGAATCAAAATCTTGTCATAATATTGAATTTACTAGCATTTTTCCCCTCACCATCTGAAATAAACTGCTGCAGTTATTGCCAATGTTATCTATTATACAGTACATATTCTGCACAATCAATGTCATAATTTTTAGTTAATAAAAAATGAAACATGGATAGATGGACAGTCAATGGCACAACAAACCAGGCTGCAGAATTGTTCTGTGGTACGAAGGGATTAAAAGTAACCTACAGGCAGAGGGCCTTGAGTACATGTGCCTCTATTGCATAACCAACACTGTGTTTAATGGGTCACAGTTGTGATCATCAGGGGAACAAATGCAAGAGGCTCCTGGGGATGACAGGGTAGAGCCAGAGAGAGACAAGCTGTTTAAACTGGGCGCCATCTTCTGAAATCAAGGCACGGCTCAGGGCCTTTGGCACTTAAACAGCATGTATAAGTCACAAAGCATACATATGTAGCCCAAACTGCAGTTTAAACTAAATTATAGTTTCCTTACCCAGACTAACAACTTCAACATGGCCCAGATCAATAATATTACCATAATGCAGACCAACCACACTCATACAATCTAAAGCAGCAATCCAATTATTTTAATGTCTCCATCATGATGATTTATCGAAGATCCAAGTGTCACTGTGTGCCAAGCAAACTGGCAGCCCCAGCCACTGAACGCAGTAACAACAGCGCCTGGCAGACTCACACATCAATATTCCTGCTAAAAGTCTCATGAAATCCAAGGCAATTTCTGTGACAATAGGTCATGTCGTCCCAGGGAGGGAAGAGGATTAAATGCAGTTTGACCAGAAGGACATTTGACTGTGCTCCACACCCAAACAATATCCATGAGACTGTATGTGTGTGTTTACAGTTTTCATTCTCTGGAACTGTATCCGGTAACATGCTAATTTTTAGACAGGCAGCGCTTGTGAGGTCTAATCTAGCACCCTCCCAGAAAAAAAACGTTTGAAACCTGCCCTGCTTTGCTTTCCATGCATGGATCACCAGTCTAATATTATAACACTACACAAAATCCCAGAATCCAAGATGTTACTGAAGGTGTCAGAGGTGTAATTTTCTTGTCAGCAACACCTGAAAACAAGACAGCACTCATGTTTCTTCACCCACCCCTTATATCGCAGAAACGCCGGCAATGTGGCAATGGTGTGTTCACATAGACTGTAGATCAGAAAAAAAAAACAAAAGCAAATGAAATTGGGCTAGACATGAAGTGCTATGTTAGGAACTGATAAGACACTTGTGAACAGATGGTGGGTAAAGACAGAACTCAAGATATTTGTCACGTTTGCTTATTTTAGGTCCCCCCCTCATCTGCTTTTGCATGCAACTGCTGGGATTTAAAGCTTTGAAAACGCCTTCCTATAGCACCACTTAAGACTAGGAAACATCCCTGCTGCTCTTTGCCGAACTCAGTCTAGTTAGCGAATAAGCACCATCTGTGGGCCTGTTGGATTTATGTGGCCCAGCTGCAGTAACAAAGCAGATGCATTCCCCATGCTCTGGTCTTGATGAATACAGAAAAAGGACTTTCAGACTGGGTGTTTTTGGTCCATAATCATGCAGTCCTGTATTATATCAGTGTCGCTTTCAGGGTACAGAATGAGCCAAGTTAGTATGCTATATGAAAAAAAATAGTTAATTACCCAACAGAACCAAAAGCACGCTCCCTAAACACCCACCAGATCCAGCAGTCCATGCAGAAACTCATCTTGACATGTATAATGGGTAGATTGATTATCACTTACAGTGAACTCCCGGTTGGGGTAGTAGGGTGTGTCACCAGTGATGTCATCTTCTGGGGGTGTAATCCTAAAAATGTCGAGGTGGTTCGGTCTGGGCATGTGGGGGAGAATTTCATTGTCCTGAGAGATAGACTCATCTCCGTCGAGCAGCCAGATGTCATCCTGTCTCATTGTGGTGTCCTCTGAAGAAAAGCAAAGAAGGAATTTGATTACCAGCTGCTCAAGTACCAGGGTGCTTGATCTTAATTCCACTGCCTAAAAGTGGGTAAACCTTGAGAATATATGCCTGTCCCTTTCCCATGAACGGCACTTCAAATGTAGCCAGACAATCAATCATGACACACTGAACATTGGTATAGCAGTGAATACTGAAACTGCTAAAGCGTATGGCTGAAACACATCAATGAACTTTTAATTTGAGAACTACTGATACTACTGAAATGCAACAAAAACAATTCAAACTGCCTGTGTCAATGCAGCAGAAAATTCTAAGGGATATAACATGACAGTTTTAACTGATTTAAAAAATCCAAAATAATCTTATCAGGCAAGAAATAGTTATTCACAAAACCCACTCAATTACTAGAAGAGTTTTTTTTTTTTTAATTAAAGCAAGACACTAGTCAGCAATATAATGGCAGCAGTTTAGGCTTAAATAGTCCCCAGAAGGGGAGCAGATTTGAACACCTGATAAAATTCCAGTGCCTAGTGCCAGCTACAATCATCTGTCTGACCTGCCTGAGGAGTGATGCATATGGGCTATGGGAAGAAATATGGGCGCAGAGAAACCTCTGCTGCCTCGTAAAATAACTTCATGAGCAAAGAGCACAGCATGGTTATGCACAGCTAAATCACACAGCTCCAACATTCAAAAGGACCTATCAGCCTGTACCATTTCAGCTTTGCAGGAAATGCTCAATGGAGATCAAAATCAGAAAAGGATCATTATCGAAACTGGTATAGCAAAAGTAACAGATTCCAGAAACAAACATTTTCCTGTATTGCTTGGTAGGGAACCATAACAAACTAAAAAGTCATTTAATTCTCACATATGGATTCTGGGCACGAACTAGCATAGAGCACTCCAAACTACTGGCACTGAGCCTCTAAACATGTTGATCTCTGGTGAATGGAGATGGATTATCATTCTTTCATCGGAGCTGAAACCGTCCCTTTGCTTCACTGTCCAGCTTCAAACACAGCAGCCCTCTCTTCTGAATTGAACAGAATATTTGTGTACAGTACTGTACTATAACGTATCTGAATTATACACAGTTCAGCAATTAATTTGTACAATACTGTCATTTGAAAAGTGTTTGAAACAGCTGTACTGTATTTTGTAATCATCAGTAAAATTAATATTTTTTTTTGCATTTTATTACCTTAAATTCATGAAATAAATATACTAATGTCAATTATATGGTATTCTGCCTGAGGCATTAAGAAGAAAAATCTGTTATAATGATCAATTTCACTCAGGGTGAATCTTATAAGTGGTTTACACTGTATTTTGCCATCTCGCACAGCCTTAGGTGGCAGCAGACCAGCAATACTGACTTCATCCTGGGTTTTCTGGGTGCACTTCTGAAATATTGTGGTATATATTACTTATGTTTTCAATCTAACATATAGGGTACTTCAAATAATGAAAAAAAGACAGAAAGCTAAGACCCCTGGGAACATTCATCCATCCATTTTTTGTAACTGCTTGGCCTCTTCAAGGTTGTAGGGGGTTTAAAGCTTATGGGTATAAGGCAGAGAACAACCTAATATGTGGTGCCAACCCATTGCTGAGCACACTCATACACCATTCACTCACACGGGCATAACATAGGCATTCTGGTAACTCTAATTAACTTCAGCATGGTTTTAGACTGTGGTGGGAAACTGGAGGAAACCCCACGACGACATGGGGAGAACATGCAAACTCCACACACACGGAGTCACCGTGAAGACTTGAACCCTGGGCCCAGAGGTGAGAGGCAAAAACACTACCCCACTGAGAAACAGTCAGAATAATGTCGAGGAGGGTCACATCATACAAGATCTAGCAACTGTTACTTTTCAACAGAGTATCATGATGTCAGTAAAATTATTTGCTCGTTATTTCAAAAGTTGTATTTGTTTAGCCTCCTCATTGTAACCCATGTCCTTTTGCTCGCCAAGGAGTTCTTGCATTTTTTAAATTCTTGGAATTTCAACTTGAGCTCCCACAACACAGCGAAGGATTACAGGGTTACAGGGGCAAATGAAAGATACTGTAGCTAAATTCAAATAATCCTGGACACAAAGCTGCTGGAAACATTATTAAATGATAAAAAAATCTCACTAAGTAGTGAGTCAACACGAGAAATGATCTTGGGCTTCATCAGTGCAGCTTTCAATGAGAATAATAAACTGTTCTGAAATGAAGAGAAGAGGACTAACGACTTCCGAGCCCTAAACTGTGACAGCTTTAGTCTATTAAAGCTTTATGTTTCTTTAATCTCCTGTGTACCATAGACCTGTTTAAAACTCACACATATGCCTGTTCAGCTGCTTCCACGTAACACGTATAAAAGTGATATTGCATTACTACAACTAGGAATAATGTGATTTTTGCTTAATTCAATATTCAAGGCTGAGGAGCCATCGGTGGCAGTCTCAGTCTGTCCTTGTGAGAGTTCAAACTACATGTAAGAGACCGTTTTAAAGAATTTCTTATTAATAGAACATAAACCTATTCTTAACAAAAACAAAACAACAGACTAAAATAATTCGGTGATGCTAAAATCATTTTAGCATTTATACAAATTACTGTAATCATTGTGGACCGGGCAGGCAAAAAAAATATTAGCTAATGGACAAATGCAAGTAAAATGGAAAAATAGGCTTAATATTTTGAAGACTGTCCAAATTTCAGACATCTCTGAAATTATACCCTTCAGCATGGCAATTAAACCTAAATGTGTCCAAGTAAAATAATGGTCTCATGAATGATTTTGAGCGTTGCTTGGATAATAATAATAACAACAATAATAACAAATGTGCTATGATGTTCAAGTACATTAAATGAACAACAGTGCCACCTGCAGGACCAAAAAGAAAAAGAACTGAAGTGTGCGCACCAGCTTTACCAGCAGTCATGTACACCCACACAGCATAACACTGTCATTTTTGCTATCTTGAAATTCCACATGAGACTGCATATAAAAATGATATAAGAAATGGATGAGCAATAAAAATGGTCAAATGCGAACCTAGCCAATGCAGAAGCCTTCCACTGGTTGCCTATACATTCCCTAAGTATATAAGGAAAACTGAAAGTCCTAAACAATGTTAATTAAGTAGATGCTGTTAGAATGACAATGGCATAGTGGGGAATGGCCCCGTCACCACCCCCAGGTTAACCCTTACACATCCAATGCATCTATCCTCTACAATCTCTAGCCCCTATAGACAAAAAAATCATAATCTCTATTTTCAATCTGTAACTTTAGTGTGAAAATACTTTTTCACACTAATGAGATAAGTGTCTGTAAATGACCAGTCCAAAAATCATATGTGTTCCCCATCCAGGAAATAAAATGAAAAGCCCATATTTTACAATGTATTTATCATGCTTGTATGTGTGAGCATGACACACAAAGAACACTTGTTCACCTATTGTCCGAGATACAATAGAAAAAAACAAATGTAAATATACACAAAGATTCCTCTTAACAGCTGCTCACCAAATATACAGCACAAGAGAAAGATAAGATCAGAAAATGACACAGGTTTGCATGCAGGTAACAGGCAAGAAAGGCACACACCATAACAGTTTCAGACAGTCCTACATCCGCCCACATCAGTGGATTTGAAACTAACTGTGTTTAAGGTGAACAACGCAGAGCAGTCACCAAGGAAATTAACTGCCCTGTGCAATGTAGATTTATTATTCATGAAAAAGGGTTAAGCTGGAGAACTATCCCAAACAGTGATCAAGCTGTGCCTTATTGAACTGATCTCTTCATACACATACACCCAATGCATACATACAAACATATCCCCTTTTAGAAAATATGCCCAGAGATAAATATTATTATGATATCCAACAGGTATTTCCTGATGTGACAGATTTCTATGAATGTGGAAAGTACTGTATTTTTGCTAAAATTATGTGAACTTCCTGCAATAATCAAAATAAAGGAGAAAAAAACTGAAAACTGCTACTAATCAGCTGTCAAAGAAACACAAATAAAACTAAAACAATTTCAATCTGCACCCTTTTAAAATACACATTTTATTTAGGTCAATTTTACATGAGACACTTGTAATATAGCTTATTAACTTCAGAAAAATAAATGCAAAATTTCAATAAATCAGCACAAATCAGGGGAAAAAGAAGGCTAAGGGTGAATCTCGTAGCTTGTCAGCATGATGGCTCCCAGACTTTCACACTATGCCTTTCAGACATTTTTCCTGAATGACTCCAAGGGCTGTGAAAATTCACCTAAATAAACCTGACTCATTGGAGGTGGCCTGAAACAGGGTCTGTTATTCTGTAGTCCGGAGGACTAGACAGCTGTAGCGGCAGCAGTGTTAGTATGAACATCAAACCACCACACCTGACAACTGCTAGCCAGACTAAACTGCTGTTCTTACACCACAAAACAAGCCACATCCCTTGTGTCACACATTACATATTGTTATAAGCAATCCAAGCCCTGCCTTCTGGCTAATGTCACAGCACTAAGAGCCGTTTTAAAAAAGGAAACGCATAATTTTGCATTTGTACAGCTGGTGATTAAGTAACAAGGCTCAGCAAGAAGCAGAGCCTGATTTTACATCCTGCAGTTTTGCTGCTTTTATCCAGTCGCTGACATTTGTTATTCATTACCAGGTCTGCTGCTCTCAGCAGCAAGCTATGGATGAATGGAGAATATCAACGTGGCCTGGGTGAAAACTGGGTGTGCGGCACAACAAAGCCACTCCATTTGTGTAACATCCACCATCAATATGCTGGCACCACACAGAGAAAACTGCACCAAACTCTCATTCTCAGCTCTGAGAGGCGACCATATGATGAGTGACACCCTATTTAATTAGCACATCTAATCTAAACAGCAGTAATCGCAGTCACACGATTAACACAACATGAGAGGGAAAAAGTTTCTTGCTCCACTTCAGTGTACTCAAATTTGTATTTTTAATTCAAAAGACAGCAAAACTAATGCAGCAAAAATGATCACAGATGGAATGTCAATCAACCCTGAGGAGGCCCACCAACTAGCAGGGCATAGGGGGGCTCTCAGTGTGCTGCATCACCATGTGTTCGATCAACCTCCTATAAACATTATAGGTTCATATCAGGGCTGCCGCGATTAGTCGATGACGTCGATGCTGCGACATCAATATTTTAAATCTACGCATCTTTTTTTTTTTTTTAATGAGGTTACCTTTGTTATTTCTGCTAAATATCACTATGTAATGTTAGATTATAAATTATAACAAAACAAAAAGGTGGTTTGTATACTAGCTGTACAAAGCTCGACAGCATACACTACCATTATGTACGAGCGCCTGAAGAGGAAACTCGCAAGGCAAAAGAACTGTAAACACTGTCTATTCATGTTTATTAAATTTCCATCACTACGGTGAGCATTTTAATATCATTTTTCCTTATATTTTTAAAAAATCTAATAATCTGATAATTATCTAATAATCTGCAAAAAGTTCCGACACACCACCAACGTTTTTCTACCTATACTTTAACCACAATATCTCCCCTTTTAAAAGATGTTGTGGCTACAGAGCGACTGAAATGCTTATCGCTTCCACGATTTACCAAAACAGTCGCATGTGGTATGCTCCACGAACCAAATTTAATAAGCATAAGAATACGCCGACTATATACAGATTACTAACTTTTGGGCGTCATAAAATGCATCTGATTAATATTTTAGGCGTACTACTAATCTACTGAAATGATGTTTGTCTAGTGCCGAAAAGCCGGTGTCCGTTATCTAAAGCGCTGCAATGACATAATGTTTGTTTGATTTACTGGACGAAAATCGACCAATCGATAAAATAGTCGATACATTAATCCATTGAAAAACAGTCGCTAGTGGCAGCCCTAGTTCATATAAGCTTTCATGGTGTAAGCTGGTACAGTCAGACGCTCCAGAGAAGCAAGTCACATTAAATGACAGCCAGAGACGAGAAAGCTTTCTCTCTGCAGGAAACTACTTGAGGGCAGTGGCAATGAAATTTATTGACCAATTCATCACCCACCATTGGAGTAATCGTTAACACAGAAGCTCCCCTTGTCCTTATTCCTGGCTGGTGCTGGCAGCCAGTGCACTGAGCATTGTGACATGCTGTGCATTTCCTGCTGTCAAGTGACTGCCTCTGGAGCAATATGTTTCACATGACTCCAAAAGCTGAATGGTTTATGGAATTAGAACTTTATTAATGGCGCATGCCAGCACATGATGAGTAGTGGGGTGGGAGGTGGGGAGTATCCAGGTGCATTCATTCATGACCTCACAGCATGGATTTGTGATTGGGCAACTCCAAGCACATCTATGACATAGTCTACCATGTGGAAGCTGTAGCAGGGCTACAGTAGCACAAAAAATGTATTTATGTTTGAATAGCAAGGAGATGCCAACAATAAAATACCCATACTGTGAAGTTACATAAGTAAGCAGAAGCCAGCATTTTTTTCAGGGTCTGTCCTAAAATAAGTTAAAGTTGTATCTGTTTTGAAGGTATTTCTGATGAGGATACCTCAAGCTTACAGGCCAGGACTTCTGCTTTCCTCAAAGCCTCAGGGCTTATTGAAGGATGCTGTCAGTGGCTCATTTGGACTCCTTTTCTCATTTTTCCCCTTCTTTCCTCCAATATCCTATTTGTCCTAAGCAGTTACATCAATACTAGCACTGCCCATAAGGACCAAGGGCAGTGGATTAAAAAGAGTGGATTTAAATTTGTCTATCATTGGCAGGACTCCCAAGCTTCACTTTACGCCCTTTTCACCACAACCACAGTGTTTTAACAGTGGTTTCTCACCTGACACTTATAACATTTTTATTGTAGTGAATTATTTAGCACAACCCTGGGATGATTTAAAAACCAGGTGCAGCGACTCAGCCAGAGACCACCAGTTAATTTTTGTGTAGGCGATGTTCGTCCGATGCTAGTATTCCCATGTCTTGTCATTCAGGAATACACCCCACTTACAGTATGACCCAGAGGAGATGCAGTGATAGTCAAGTGTAAAAAAGGCTGTCTTGTGCTAGGGCAAGAGTCAGCAGGGAACCCAGTGAGTGTCATGTGCTTCTCTTTTTGAGTGTAAATTGTATGGGAAATGTTTCCACTGCAGCGATTAAAAGCACAAAAAGCTAACATGGCAGATTAACTTTTTAAAAACAAGGATTTATTCATATCTCTGTAGCAGAGATCAATCATATTTGCATCTTTTGGAGGTGAACAACTGGGGTCAGTGCCACTATGACTGGTTTGAACAGATCAGTCCACTTGTCAGATCAGTTCATCCTCCATACTGAGTAAACGATTCCACACTTGCCCAACTGTAACTGCTCTATGCTTGGCTCAGTCCATTCCTGATGGACAAAGGGTACTGTGGCATCCTAGGAAGAAGCAGCCTAAAGCAAAGATTCTAAAAGTAAGTCGTGGCCACCAGGATTGCATTAATTAAGAGTTCGATGAGGTGGTTTATAATACATTTATCGTTGGATCTGTGTGCGTTTGGCAATATGACTAATGGTTTGAATCCTTGTCATCCATAGTCACAATGAAATACTTGACAGATTTTCTTAATCTCATCATATTTATTACGGGATGAAACTGGGACACAACTAAATCTATTTAAAAATGAAAGGGAGTGACCAAAAAATAAGCTGATGTTCTAGGGCCAAGCTTTTTGTGCCTCTACTTTGGTTGTTTCTGCTACTCTAAGTTGACAGGTAACCTCCTGAGACCCCACCCATTCATTTATGTCCATTTTATTTTTGCATTTATCTTTTCACTGATGTTAGGAAACATATCTATTCTTGTTGTGCACTAAAGAGGACATGCTGTGAAATTAAAAATAAAAATAAATTTGAAAAAATCTAAATTGTAAGATGTCTTGTTTCCTCCAAAGACAAATAACCTACAATTGAAGGACATTTTTTTCCTTGGGTCTCAGGAGGTTAGCTAAACATTATTACAGTTCTGTATGAAGACAATTCTTGAACTTTAGAACATTAAATAACAAATAGGTAAATATTAGCTTATTCAGATGCACCAACAATGTGACCATTTCCTCAATGGAAATTGGGTAAAATTTACAAGATTGATGAATATCAAACCCCTCCCCCTTTTACTTATGGTACAAGTTGACTAAAATTGTCATGGGTTTGAATCCCAGGAAGCACACATAAATTGTAACACCTCCCTCTAACGTAAGTTGTTTTGGATAAAAGTGTCAGATAAATGTGTGAAAAGTGCACAGTGCCAATTTTCTTGGCAGTTTACATCAAGTTGAGTAAAAGTAACCTTTTTTCAGAGAGAATCATGAACATCTGAGCTACATTCAACCCCTTTTGTTTCATTTGAGGCAACTGTGGATGAGGGAGGAACTGTACATGATCGATAGTCATTGACATAACCAGCTTGATGAACTCAAATAAAGTCAAAAGCCTTGAAAATAAATGGATATTATATTATGAATTGAAGAGAATAGTGTATATTCATCAAGGTGAAGCTTGTGAACTTGCGAAAAGCACATGTATAATATTTCCAGAATGAAAAGCACCAGGCAAAAAAAAAAACTGAATTCACACAAATATTGCAAGGGGTCAAGGTCCCAGCATTACAGTCTTTCATAACACAGAGACACACTACAGCCTCCCAGGAGAGCTTGTGGGACGTCTTGGGTTACTTTAGGATGGAATGGCATGTTTGTTCCTGTCTCTAAGAGACACATTAAGAATGGCATGTCTAGATTCACAAAGCAAGTTTTGTACGGATAGACATGGATTTCCATTTCAAGTGGCAAATGACCTCACCCATTTTATGAAAAGTTTCTGTCCTTTGTAGAAACTACTCAAGAGCATGACTGCTGCAAAAAACACCAACCTGCCCCCCAAAAGACTCCAACACATTTTTACATAAGAACATAAGAAATTTACAAACAAGAGGAGGCCATTCAGCCCATTGAGCTCATTTTTAGCTCAGAGTTGTTAAATCTTATCTAGATCTGATTTAAAGGAACCCAATGTTTTAGCTTGCACTATACTAACGCTAAGCTATTCCATACTTTAACTGCACGCTATGTAAAGATGGTCCTATCAGTCTTGGTCCTATCCAGTTAAAAATGTTCTCCTGCTAATTTCCACCTATAGCCACAAGTTCTTGCATTTGAACTAATATTGAAGAAACTATTTTGGTTGAACAGCATCCAGACCTGTTAGAAACTTATATACCTGGATTATGTCCCTCTTAGTGTCCTTTGGTTGAGGCCGAACAGATTCAGCTCAGCTAACCTCCCCTATTAAGACATTCCTCTAAGACTAGGAATCATTCTTTTAGTCATAAGTTGAACACTTTCCACGGCAGTAATGTCCTTTTAAAAAAATGCCATCTATGACAGTCTTCAGATTAGGGGTACAACAGTACACAAAACTCAAATTTCTGTACAAACCTTGGTTTTAGGTACACGGTTATATGCAATTTTGATACAGCAGTGAAACTGAATTTGTTTCAAATGGTTTACTATTAAAACGGCAAACAAACACAATTAACAAACAACAGTTGCCTGAATAATAAACCTAAGACAAGCTTATTTTTATACTCTAAAAATAAAAAAGTAAAAAAAACAAAAATTCAAAAAGAAGATTGTATCATGGCAGTCTTAATTAAGTAAAAATTGTCTACATCCCATGTTCTATTACAGAGTATGATTGTGTATCCTTAGTATAATAGACACACCATAGCCAATTACAGAGCCAACAGACAGTCTTGGTCTTATCAGTCAGTAATTTATTGGGATACCAAAATGTTCCCAAACCACCAATTATGAGTGGCTGTATCCAGCTTTAGTGGTAACCAATTTACAGCCACAATTAGCATAATGTTTTGTGTGAACATCTACTTGTGAATTTAGGTTCTGCCTGTGTCAGACAATGCATTCATTCATCTCATTGTGCAACGAATATGTGTACCGTTGCAACTTTGTGTCAATTACCTTTCAGGGATCACACAGGTGAAGTTAAAATGTTCTATGGCAGTGGTGAAAAAAACTGCCTAATTCTATTGTGGGCATAATACATTTTCATTTACAGAAAGCCTCTTAACAAAATGAGTTTAATGATTAGAGTAAAGACTGCTTTCTGGCTTTCTTCCCTTTGCCCCACCATAATTTGTAAAAGATGCTTGGTGCAGGAGCACTTAGTTACAGGCAGTACAATCCACCATTACTGTTATTGGGTTTTACACCCTAGCAAGGTTACTGCAATACTTCGAAGCACAAGACATACACCAAGCACAGTCAGCTTGCTCTTGACGTGTTTCCTTCTCCCAAAGGAGAAAGCAAGTAGGGTTGTGTCACCTACCCTCATAAAAATTATGTATTGTTTAGCAGTGTACATTCAGTCAAAAGATAAGTAGTTGGATGAAATGCTGTCCAAGGTTTTGTAATATTTATTAGCATTTATAACAAGGAGGAGGAGGGTTAGCACAATAGAAATATGTGGTATGGAGCTTCACTTAGCACACAAATTAAACGGAAGCTCTAGAAGTTTCCCTATATCCATCAAAGCCTCCAATAAACCCTTATCATTTTTTTCTATAGTGCAATTTCATCTTAAGACAACCATTACAAATCCTACACCTGTCTTTGCTACCCTTTCATCTCCAGAAAGCAGTTCTGACGCACATATGACGATAGAAGGGTTACAGGGGATTCTGGCAGGCATTTTATCTAGTTTATGAGGGCTAGCAGAGTTAACAGCAATTACTCAGCATACACGATGAGCTCCAGTCCCTCCCACTCCAACATCCATCTTTAACCGTACAATCTCACAACCTGCCGTGGACCAGACACCGCAGGTATGCAGCTGGCAACACAATGGGAAGCCTCCCCAAGTAAAACTAGCATGTACACGAAGGACTTCACTGAACCGTGCACTTCTGTAAGAACTAGCGCCAAGAAAAATCAGGAACACCTGCTTTTCTTCAAAATGAGATATATCCTTGTGAATCATGACTGCTGAACCGCACGGCAAATGCAGGATGGCGCTCAGGTTTCACCCACAAGACCCTACAAACCTGGGCAGCTTGGAAACAAACAAAAGTTGCTGACCTTGCAGGAAACTTCCCAGCACATCTTCATCCTGGGTTTCAGAGACATTTCTGAACTTTTCACTGAGCTATGAGAAGCTTCTCTGTGCTTGCTGTGCCAATTTTACCTGAAAGCGACAAATGAAGGGGTGCCAGCAGAAGCCGAGGTGAGCAATCATTACAGGGGACAAGGGTCACTAACCTGGGGGGGAGGGCACTGTGGGGCTAGAGAAGCCCCATTTGGAGCCACCTCCCTGATGAAAGAGATTCAGGTCCAGTCGTGTGATAGTCTTTCTGTTGCCGTTCTTGTCGATACCCTCCGTGGCTGGGCTCTCCGTGACCCTGGGCTCTCCCTCAGACAAGGTGGCCCCAAGAAAGGACTTCCTCTGATTGCCAGCATGGTCGCCCTCTTCCTCAGGTAGAAGCAGGATCCGGTGATTGAGCTGTGGGCTGGTGATATGGGAGGTAGCTGGTGAAACTACTGGGGACATGCTCTGCAGACTGTTGATGGTGGGATAAGATGTATTGAAGACCTCACAGAGTGAGGGTGAGGAAGGACTTCTCCTCTCAGATTTAAGGCTTGAAACTGGAGAACTGTCATTTGGGCCCCAGAGTGACTGAGGTAAAAGTTCTTTGGAATTCACATCCGGTACTCGAGGGCTTCCCTGAAATCTCCTCCACCCCTCACTGTCATCCATGCGTTCTACTTCCAAAACCCTGTGGAGAGGCTTGTTCACTACTACCTTATCCTGCTCTGGCTTAAGCGGAGTGAGAGGCAGGGAGACCCGCGTTACTTCACACCCCTTCTGCAGGGTTGTCCCACAGGTTTTGGCTGCAGATGGTGAATCTAGAGTAGGTTCCTCACAGTCAAAGTGGTTGATCTGCTGCACAATGCCCCCTACTTCCTGCACCCTAGCTCTCACTCGGAGTCCAGCATCTCTCCAGTCTCTTTCTTCGTGTGCAGCAGAGGGGATCTCCAAGGAAGATGGACCACAATCCTCAGTGGGTCGCAGGTTGTCCCCGCTGAGCATCTGCTCCTGTTGCAGTTTCTGCTGCTCTTCACCTAGGAAGCTGTGGGGTCCCACAAATCCATTGTACAAATCATTGTCATACTCCGACAGCTCACTGCAGATGTCTGTGTCAGACTCAAAGGTGTAGTCTACCGTGAACTCTTTGGTTTGCCCATTGGCATTAAGCTCTTTCTCCACCGGTGGGGCAGCACTGCTATCCCTGCTAGTGCAGGAGCTGCTCTCCTGGGTGGAGGTCCCAGGAGTTTTCCCTGACTGGAATGGGGAGCCCTCAGAGACTGCCTTCTCTACTTTCATTTTAAACTTGCTTTGCAGGAGACCCTCTGCACTGTCTGTTCGCTTCACTGCCAGCTTCCTCAGCCTTCGGCCCCGTGTGGTGCCCCTCTTCTGGTCAGGAGAGAACTTGGGGGAATGCTGCAGGTTGCTGCTGCTCAGTGTATCGCTCAAGGGGGAGGCAGCACCTGCTTCCTGCTGGACCTCCAGTTTGCCGTCCTGGTTTCCCATCTGGACCCTAGCCGCACAGTCAGCACAAAGGGCAAAGAAGTCAGCCAGCGCCTGGCGATGCACAGCCGCAATCCAGCTGAGATCTGCAATGGCACCCTTTGTAACCTCGCTGGAGGTTAGGTCTTTGCCTGGAAGCTCAGAAGACTGCTGCTTTTGTTTTGTTCCCATTGGCCCCACCTTCTTCTGACCATGGCCACTGAGCAATAGGGAGGCTCTACTGTGTTCCAGCCCTACTGGGAGGTACAGGCTGATGCAGATCCTCTCCCTGATGGGCTTATACAGCCGAAGGACAGTGTGCGTTCCCTCCATAATGGGCGTCATTTAATGTCTTGTACACTAATTAAGGGATGACTCTTCTGAGGGACCTGCTTCCAATACCAAGCTCCGGGAACAATGAACAAAAATAGCCTGGTCATTCATCTCCTTAGTTATCGATTACCTGTAAAAAAAACAAAATTCACCTCTTAAACTTAAATACTTCAAGGATGAATATAAAATATAGTAATATAAAAATGGTTCATATAAATATCTTCCTTGTGTCTGAAATGACCAGATAATGCATGAAAAACTCCAAAATAAATAAATATTTTTTTGCAGAGCATAAATAATCTCTTTAAACTGTAAAAGGGTCACCTGCAAAACCACAACAAAGTAAATCCTAGAATCATTATGAGAAACAGCTGTGATATTTCATTTCTGCTACCTACTCTGGCATTGCACAAACAAACAGCTTCTATAACTGGTGCCTAAACCTGCACCAGTGGTAGCTGAGGTAGCAGTTAAAGAATTTGTAACAGTTACTTCCAGGCTCCAGTGATGTACACAAGACATTCTAAAATGTTTCAGTGATATCTGGCTGAAAAAAATCTTTATGAACAAAACCATCTGCTTAGAAGCTATATATTTGCTCAATTTAACTATGATGTGACAATGGCTGTGATGGGTCGGTACTCCATCCTGGGTTGTTCCCTGCTTTGTGTCCCTATAGCCTCTGGGATAGGCTCTGGGGCCCCCAAAACCCTGAACAGAAAGTGGATGGATGGGTGGATGGATGGATGGATGGATGGATGTGACAATGGGAGATGCCCTCTCTAACAGACTCATTGCAGATGAGGCATAAAGGATCCACTCACACATACACACACAGACAAACTGAAATGCCTGCAAAAAATCCTCAGATAGTCTGGGATCATTAAAAAATGTAAGCTATCGAAGATCCTAACCTAAAACAACATAAACAGTTACATGGTATACATGTATATATCTACTTTAATACATTTTACATAATATAATTTGGATTTTTATAGTCTATTATCTTAATATCAATACTCATCAAATATAAGACAATAAGACATTAAATAAAAGGCCACATTCAAAGTCCTTTCACAAACTAAAAACTGACACTACAGACAAATAAGGAAGTCGCTTTGCATGGGCTATTCATACAGCTTCTCCCTTATGTGTGTAAAAGCACAAGTATCTGGGCAAGAAAAACACACACATACACTGAAGCTAACCCAAAAACACAACCATACACGCACACTGCTACTCCTTTATTGAAATCGACGTACAGCAAGAGCTTAGTATTGCCCAAAACCCTTGTATAAGATGAACATGAATATTTGATTAAAACAAAAACAAAAATAGTATATTAATAATGGCACGAGAATCCGTACTCTTATTTCTGCCATCACTATTAAGTAAGGCGATCTTCCCCGTAGTCCTCATTACTTTTATAGTGTGCTAAAATATTAAACAGATTGATTATCATTCAGAAGTTGTCTTAAAGATTGAATTGAAAAAAAAAAGTTTAAGCGTTTTCAACTGTGTCTGCATTTGTCGTAAATAATCATGAAAATTATTTGCACGCTCAGTAACAGAAACGAGTCCTTTGCATTCAGACAGTCAATTAACTAATGCATAGACGGAAATGCCACACTACACTTCTCACCGCTGCCGCCAATCACAAACTGCGCATTTATTTGTAAATACTGAAATCACCTCTCGTCATTATTGCACTAACACTGACAGTACAGTGCATACTGTAAGGCAATATGCACACCGCACACAATCTAAAATGATACATTTCACGAGAATAACAGTCACATAAAAAATGCTTGGATATGAAACTAAATTATGGGGCTTTTCGTGAATAAGATGCTAAGTACATGAGCATTTAAAAGCTAATGCCGCATAAACAAAATATTGGGAAAACAATAACGATAAATAGCATCTACTGATTTCACATTTACTCGACTACTTGTCCAGAAAATTATAAAATACAGTTATGATTAAACTATACAATATATAGATGTTCTTATATCTCGTTATTATCACGTACAGACAAGAGCTTATTATAAGCTCATCAATGTATTGGAAAAAATAAAGGTATCAGTTTAAAATTAAAACATCTCAAATCATTAACAAAATGGTTTTATACATATTTAATATCCTGTATAAGCCAAGAAAGACCACAGCTTTAAGTTTTCATGGCGACTCCATATTAATGTAGACTTGAACACATTTTAGCACTCCACCCCCCACCCCCCCACAAACATTCCCACGATTCACCTGATGCAGACAGTTGTCAGCAGATAGAGAAGACTTGTACGATATAGCCAAACATTTTGCATCGCTCCTTCAATGTTTCTTTAGCTCATTGACGTCCAGCCAGCCTTGCCTGCTGACTCTCGAAGCGCAATTGACAGACAGCGTACAAAGCCACTCAGAGATTTTTGCGTTTTCATTGGATCGCGCCTATTGGAGCATAAAAGCCCCGCCCCTTACCGCGGTTTCACAGAGAGACAGGGTCGCTCATGTACATCTGCGGACTTCCAGGACGGTCAATACTTACACAAACTATAACCAAACGTAGCTGAGCCATTTTAATGAAGAACAAACAATACTAGAATTCTTACGGTTTCAGGTAAAATTCAGTCAAATAAAATGCAACGCCACAAGAAAAAGTCAGCTGTATACCCATTTACTGTTTACCTGCAGTCATACCTTCTAGGAAGCCTATTGATTTTAATGCGCGTCACAGCCATAAATTAGACGTCTGAATGATCGGCACATGCTGATGCGCCCGTGAACTCAGACTTCTGTTCCGCTATTGCGGTCTTCCGAGCGTGGTCAAACTGCCCTACATTTTGGGATATTCTACTGGTACAGCAGTAGGGTGAATTTAATTCGACTCCAGTTTTCAGCAATAATATCTACTGTATTCTGGTCTCGTTCTAGATGACCTTGATATCTTATAGAAGGTGCACGTACTCATACTGAAAATCAGAAGACGCTGCAGATTTGACAAAAGGCAATAAAACACTGTGGCCCAAAAATGTACTCGAGACCCGGATCTCTAGTGAAGTGAACATGAAAAGCTCACGTGGATGTTTCGCTATCTAAAATGAGCTACTGTACTGTCCCATACTGGAACAAGCAAACAGGCACAGAAAGGACAGAGGGCATTGCTGCAAAAGTACGTTAGATGTTGCATATAATCGAAAGATGGGGGTGGGGAAACATCTTGGAGTTCTAAACGACCTATATATATTTTTTTATCATAATCGCGTTTGGGAGATTTCGACGTTGTTTTAAATATAACGTGATTCTTTGTTATCGCTTAAAGATTACTGCAGCTCAAACAAAACGTATGGCTAAAATTAGTGCAAATCATTAATTCAAAGAAATTAACCAAATTCAAAATCAGTTAAGAAGAAATAATTTAGCCTAGTGAATTTGTCCTGTTTCATCACTGCGGCCACTGCATTGTAGTCTTCCTTTCCGCCACTAGAGGGTTACAAACACACCTTCTCACCACTCACGGTTTCATGGTAAAACTCTATCATGACTTAAGTCAGTTAGCAGACCCATAGAAAGACAGAAAGGAGGAAATGGTGTACATCTTATTAAATAAGCCGTAATGCGGCTGAAAGTGTTGTTACATAAATGTGGTTTATTAGAGACACGACACGTTGTCCGTTGTCCCTGGGACTGTAAGAGATAGGTACCAGAAAGAAGCAGGTAGAATCCAAAACTATGCCAAGCACCATACTTTTGCTCCGCCAACAACATGTCAGTGAAACACTCCCATCGCAATCCCTAAACGGGCTGTAACAGTACCGTTGAATAGATATGAAAAAACAATACATGCTATAATTGTGTGAATGGAGTTAAGTATCTGTATATAGTTAATAAAAATGTTTTTTTTTTTTCACCATTCGGTTAAGTACCTAATACTTCCCTGAGAAATTAAAAACTCTGATTCTGGTTCGCCCAACTGTCCCGATTCTGCCTGATTTTGCCCCATCACGTTTCGAGACCGCGTTATACAAATGACCACAAGATGGCAGCATAAGCTTTAGAATAAATGAAATAAGTTTTTTACGCTAACCTTTGTAAATGGTTTGATATCGGAGCGTATTTTTATCATATACTTAAATTATGGAATATGTACATAAACAAGTTGGATGACAGTGAAGTATACACCAAGTCAGACTCAACTCTAAGTTTGTCTTTCCTACTTACAGAATACATTTACCTCTACCCAAGTAAGTCAAATGTTCATATTTTCTTTTGTGTGTATTTCAAAGTATCAGGCTTGGTCTTCTTGTCCTCTCAGAGGCAAACCAACCGCCCACATCATTTCTCTGTGAGCCTGTCTTCTCGGATTTCTCACACCTTTCGAGCTGCTCTGTGCGAGCCTGGAAGCACGAGCCTGAAGGCGGGCAGAAAATAATTTTACAGACGCGGCTCGCGCCAGTATCTGTCTGATGACGTCCGCCGCCGCTGGCGTGACTGCATGCCTGCCAGGCTCGAGACTGTCCGTCAGCTGACCCAAGCCACCCAACGGCTACTTTAGCGTCTGGCGGTCCAACGAAAAAAGTATATTCTGATATATATTGTTAATGAAAATATTTCATTGCTTAACTATGCTTGCAGTTGCGTAGGGAAAGAAAATGAAGGCCTGCTTTTAAACCACTCTCCCCCGAAAACGACCGTTACCTTTGAATGTCACCAGTTTTAAGGTAACCAACTACACATTTCATTGTCACAGACATAGCATACAGTTTTAAAAAATACTGTTTAACTTCATCTTAGAAATTAGAAATATGACCTCTCTAACAAGACTGTATGAAGTGCAGCGGGCCGGATTTGTTGTTTAACCTCACCCCCACCTAATGCAGTGACTGCATGTGGCCTACAGGGGTCTCCACGGGAATGCGAGGTTTGGGTGCTGATCAAAACTTAAATTCAGGCAGTTATCAGTATTAAGTGATTATCATACTTTGGATTTGTTTGGTTTCTCTTCTTAAAGACACTTCCTTTGCATTTTTGGCAACAGTTTGAACAGCTCAGCTGGACCTCAAACATATGCTGAAGGTCCAAGCTTGAGTGGCTGTGTCCCAGAAAATGATACTTTTTCATCTATAAGGGATACACGTAAAAAAATTAACACATTGATTCTACATTCATCATGGTCATCTGCAGCACAGCACGAATTAGTCTTTTTCATTGACTTTAACTAATATTAGGGGGGTCACCATAAATATTCTAAAATTAGTTTAACTCGCACCACACCGATTTACAGCAAAAATATACGATACTTTAAAGAATGAAATTGACAGCGGACTGTAGTTTTCAGTGTTTTTGGGTTTTAATATTCTTCGAGTTCACTGTTATGGGTTTCATTCGTCACGGGCTTAAATGAGACCGACCTGTCCGGTTGTTTCACCGTTCACCTTTGCTCATAAAACAGCAGTCCGTAAATTATTGGGTTACTAGAGGAAGGGAGCATCTTTTTCTTTTTAATAACGGCGTATAGCAGTATCCCTCCCGGGTCTGGATTTCACCATTTTCATGAAAGATGCCGCCGGTTAGTTAACCGGCAACTGTCCGAGTAATGAAAGTCTGCCAGTTAAGCGGCGGTTACTGCTTTTCATTATCGGCTAATGAACGCCATCGCTGACGTCAGGTTTCCGTACCCAGTGCCGTATTTTGACTGCAAGGCTACGTTTTGTTATTTCTCCATCCCCCTCCCCCGTATTAGATCCGGAGTCCCCGCGAAACCGATTCCCGCTTGCCCCCCTTAGGGGAACGGCGCCGCTGGCATTGGCGGTGAGCGGGCGTGAGTGACAGGCTGCAGTGCAGTGCGTTTGCTCGAGCTCCCCTATATGGCTGTGGATTAGCTATATGCTAATATCGATAGGAGAGAGGAGCAGCAGCGCCGTGCTGCAAGGCGACAGTGGAGGCTATCAGAGTCTAAGCAGGCTCCTCAACAGCCATGGCTGAAGGTGGAGAAGGGGAAGATGAAATTCAGTTCTTGAGAACTGTAAGTAATTAATTTCGTTGATGTATCATTCGAAGTCAGGATGTCGTTGAATGTCTGATCTCTTTGTCTGTGCAATGCATTCTCGCTGCTGTCAAGCCCGTGGACGTGATGATTTCTTGTGTGGTCCATACAGTAGCATCATTCCCTCGACGCGGATTCCGCCACTAATAAATCCCAGATTGTCGTGGTCCTTTCAATGCACTGATCTACAGAAAAGCCTTTCATTGGATCCTGCGAAATTATCTGTCTTTTGTTTTTTCTTTGACTGGAGGGGTACTCCTTTTGTTTTGCGCATAGAGCGCTGCGATTGTGTGCTCATTTAAAACTTGTTTTACAACATTTTGTATGCAGATTTTGTTTTTCTTTTACTAGATACGCACTTAGGCAATATCTTTGTTCGTGACTTGAACCCCACGTTATTGGACTCCAGGATTCACCTAAAAGTTTCGTATTTTATAATGCAAGGATAATTAATCTTAATAATGTATAATGAAATACTGTCACAAATGTATAATATTCAGGACAACAAGTAAGTTGCGATGTAAACAACGCCGTAATATTGTATTTTCGCGGGCAGCATAGACACTTTGTAACAAGTGGTGGTTTAGACATCATCCCGTCTGTAAATTTGACAGTGGCTGCATTATTTTTTTCGAAAAAGACCTTCGTGCCCTTTGCAGGATCTACGTAGTGCTCAAGGAAAATGAGACCGACAGTTTCTGTTAACAGATTACCTTCTAAGAGACGATTCTATTTCTGTGAATTGACTGGAATTAATTACATAAAGGGTAGTGGTGCAGCTTGGCAGTGGTCTTTGCAAGTGACACCTCAAGATGTCAGTTGTTAGATAGCCACCATCTTTTTTCAAGATACCCTTGTATGTTTGTAGATGTTTGTGTCTTGAAGCTGACTGGTTATGCTTCTTATTCTAGGGTTTTCTCACATTCGTATACAAAAGAGTCACACTTGCTTGTTGTTTAACAGTATAGATTTTATATAAGTCTCCAGTGAGAGATTTTCACTCAAAAGAAAAATTGTGGTAATCGACAGCTCTCCCAGTGCCTAATGTGCTTTCAGCTTTCAGTCTTGGCCCCTTCTGCACTGATAAAAACCTTGTAGCAGCAGTGACTCTTTCAGAGGGCTTCCTCAAGGCTTTTAATGTCTGTGAGCCAGAGCAGCTGTAGAGTCTTGTCCTGATGACAGGAACATCTGGAGACAAATGAATGGAGTGGAGTATAATGATGAAGAGATGGTCACCTGCTGGTGGTGAAGATGGCTTGCATGCCCTTTTTCTGGTGTTGTGCCTATCCAATGGCAGTTCAGTTGTTCATTTAAAGATGTGAGAATGGGAAGGCGTCCAGACTTCAACTAGAATAGATTATTCTGATGCTTTGAATTACAGTTAAGTTGTTCACTTTTTCCATAGAAGATTTTTTTCCCCATAACACTTAGCAGCTTAATGATAGGGTTTCCTTTTTCCACAGTATAGTCATGTTACTATTATAGCAAAAGACAGAAAATGGACCATTAAAAGTTTCTGTTCACATTCTGCTTTGTGTTTGGTTCAAACACTGACTGTGTTGTAGTAAAGGTCATAATGTCTCTATAGTCCAGTAAACAGTCGGATGGCTTGTTGTATAGTAAAACAGTCAGGTGTTATACTATTGTCTGCTGTCTGACAATTTTACTTTTAGCTATTAAACTTCATATGTTATAGTGGTTGATGAAATGTACATAATTGTTATTCTTGTATGTAGGGCTTATATGCATGATTGCTTAATGAGTTAGATATGGCTGTTTTGGTGCCTAATAATTATTTATGTCATTAATATGTCCGAGTGGTTGTAAGTCTCTGAACTTACACTGCTATAAATAAAGATATTAGTTCTATCTTTCTGCTGCATGTCTTACTGTTGGAAACTGCTTGATGCATAAATGTGTGACCCTTAAAGATGATGCCTTTCCATAACAGGTTCACCAGCTGGAGCCTTCTGTTCATTGCTCAGTGTTGTGTATAAATGGACTGTGTGCGCTTTCTGGGAATACAGCAATGAAGTTCATTTTGCTATGGACATGGACAATGTTTAGTTGGAAACAAATTTTAGAAAAAAAATGAGCAGAATAAACATTTTTTCATATTCATGCTGAAAGAACTTGGCTTAAAATTGCATCAGATCACTCAGTTGTGTTTGTGATTTGCTGTTGCTCAGATATGCTATTTTCTAAACTGTCATGTCAAAGTTGACTGCATGGATCCTATTAGTCTAACACTTGCATTTTCATTTAAAAGACCTGCATGTTAGTATATCCTTTTATTATAGTTTAATGCTATTTTGTTCATCTTGTTTGCTAACCTTTAACCTTTACAGTCAATGCAAAGAGCTACAAAAAAATTCTCTCATTATATAAAAGTCAGAGGTTGATAAATGTTGTTATTAATCGGCTAGAATTATTTTGTCATTGCCTGAATTTGGAGCTTAAACTTCTTGCATCACTGATGTGCAAAAGTGGGAAAACTGGCATTGAAATCGATGGCTTTCACAATGACAATCTGTAGCACGAAAGTCAAGAGATTCTTGACCACGGGTGATCCTTTTTCTAAAACATATAGGTGATTTTGAGACTCTGATCTCTGTTTATCTTTCTCTCTGGTCTATATGTCATTTAAACCCATAGAATCTGAGTGGAAATCCTGGTGCAGAGAATGATTATGATTCAGTTCTAAGAAAAAGAATGTGCGGGTTAGCTTTTTGTTCTGCTTTCAGCTAGTATTGCTAGTGGAGATTGAGGTTGCTGGCTATTATGGGAAATGTTTCTGAGATGCACAAAAAAATCTATCTTGAAGGACACTAGTTGTGTTTCCCTTAAAGTTTTCTGTAAATTGAATGAATTATCAATAAATCAACAAAGTGAAATTGCAAATAGGGTATTTTTCCATTAACGAATGTCACCTGAATTACCAGTAGATACATAAGACATGATATTTCATTTTTCTAGAACAGTGGTGCCCAGTCCTGCTCCTGGAGAGATCTGGTGTGTTAAATTAGGGCTGTACCTAAGCTCTGCAGGGTGGTATCTCTCCAAGAGCAGGATTGGGCACCCCTGTTCTAGAAAAATGAAATATCATGTCTTATGTATCTACTAATATGCATTTTTTGTGTTCCTTGTAGCTTTGCAATTTGTTTATTTTTCAATTCACCACAAAACACCTTAAGCTAACATAACTTTTTTGGGATATTTGAGGATTTTTCTTGAAATTTGTGCATTTCCATTAACGACTTTTCAATTTGCATCTTCAAAATGTGCAGAATTTTAGCGGAATGTTTGTTGAATTGCATGATGTTGACTTTTTTCAGATTTTTTCACCAATAACCACATTTGCTTTGTTGCTTCAGACTGATTGTTTAATGGAATTAGTGCCTGTCAGTGGTAGTAAAGAGATGCAGCTAAATTGAAAGCAAATCCAGAATTTAAGCTTTTGTGACATTGTCTTTGGAAATATGTCTGTCCCTATGGTCAGTTTGAAATAAGTTTCTTTCCTTATTAAATAGAGAGACACTGGTTGTGAATATATCAGAATAGAACTGCCATATTTTTAAGTAATATGTGAAACCTAATAGGCTATTGCTGGGCTTTG
Source organism: Brevimyrus niger (assembly GCA_015164015.2). Taxonomy (NCBI): domain Eukaryota; kingdom Metazoa; phylum Chordata; class Actinopteri; order Osteoglossiformes; family Mormyridae; genus Brevimyrus; species Brevimyrus niger. The sequence goes on from JAABNY020000025.1 coordinate 198,335, forward strand.
CCCTGCATTTGTAAAGATAACATATCATATTATGGAAATAAACTGTTATGATTTGTAAAGTACCTGTTATGTAAAGTAGACAAGCTAAATTGTCTTGTATTTGGTTTGAGTTTGGTGGTCTTGTCTTTTCTTTGCTGCACAGTTACAGGTGAAAGTACAATAATAAATATGAAAATAGCATATGACCTTGACTACATCAAAATTCATTCAATATGAAAAGACACTGAATAATTGTGTGTGATTATTGCCTGAGTAGTCAGCGTGACGCTGTGAACATGCGTATGGGAGTAAAGTACCCCTATTAAATAAGGTGCTGTGGGGGGCCCCAAACAGTAGCGTTGATCTTATTTGGAGTTTGTTGTTCTGGAGGCCTTCTGCATTCCTTGAGATGACTCTAGAGTTTATAATTAGTCTTTAAAAAGCTGATGCTTCCACAGCGCCTCCTTGCTATTCGTTGTTGCCAACAGGGGCCATTGCTTCAGCTTGTGTCGCGCAAGATGAGTTTAATATTATTGCCAATAACATTAGGAGGCACAGTGTTTAGAAATAAACTTTGCTTTGCTCTTAAGTCAGACATCAAATGACATGGAATAGCAGTTACTGTATCAATTATTGTAGTGCTTGTTCTTAGTGTGTTATTGTGTAGCAGATAAAAACATGGACTCAACCTGGTTGTTACTGGTTTCAGTCTGAGGACGACTGTTGCTGTGGTAACAAGATACTGAAGTGGAATTGTTCCGCTGAAATGTTTTATGAAATGGTAAAAATTGTAATTTGCTTATTATCAGAGAAATAGGTATGTTACATTGTATTCCCTGCCTCAGTATCCTATACAGGCATCAGTTTCATTAATATCTAAAAAATTTGTAATGGTATGTGAGGGTCACTTGCAGGTCACATAAGTGCAAGCTAGCATGTACTGCACGTATAGGCGCCCTCACCTCCTGAAGGGGCAAAGACTCTGTGTCTTTAAGAAGTCAAGAGGCTCCTCTCATTCCTCCACACGGGGCAGCATATGACTGGATGATTTAGGCTCAGGTGCTGCACAGCACAGATGCATGTCCAGAGAATGTGTGACTAGAGCAAGTTCAGACAGCAGCAGATGTGATAGCATGACCAGCTATTTTAGATGGAGAACTTATGCTGTGCGGGGAAAAAAAGATTTGTGGTGGTCTGACAAATTTAAAAATGGCGCAAGTCTCAGAAATCATATTCCAAAACACCATATAAGCACAATAATCCATTTGTATAGTAACAACTGATCCCTAGAACTGCATCTTATATCTTTCCCATGGGAACGCACATTCACATGCTTTCTAAGGACACACCAACATACATACAAGAGGAGATGAATTTATTTGCCAATGATGAAAGCCTTTGTTGGTCCCTTACAGTTGGAATTGATGTGCTGCCTTGCTGGACTCGACAAAAGCACTTTTGTTGCCCTTGATATGTAATTGTGCAACCTGTGATTTGCTGGCAGTCAGCTGCGTTCTGATTGTTCTCTTCATTGTAACTGAATTCTGTAATAAAGGCAAGCGGAGGCAGTGCTATTGCTGCATACCTCTAACAACAAAAATGAAGTTATTTCCCCTGGGTGAGGAAAAAGATTACCACAGCTTGGCTGTTACTGTAAGGCCAGTAAGGATTTCATTGCCTTGAGTATTTTGATGCTATGGAAAGAGAAATGCTTCTTGTTAGGGGTGCTGAGATTTTTCAGCCAGCATTGTCCTGTATTACGCATGAGAAGAAGGTGAAGCTTAATTGTATGATAAGATTGCATTGTACTGGAAAACTAAATCGGTGATCATACCTGTATGACCCAATATCATAAATTACCTGTTTTCCTCTAGTAAGAACATCTCATTGGGATATTGTTGGGGAATTGCATGATATGGCATGGCAGTCTTTACTGACACAAATCTTTTATGGAGGAAGGAAGTTTGGGGCTGGTTGTAAGGAGCATTATCTTGTCGGGCTGATCCATTTCCTACAGGTATGTGTTATCCCTGGTAATGAGCCACCGAAACTCTAAGTTGCTCACTCTAACACTCTAACCTCAAATTAATTGGGTCGATGTGTTTTTTTTTTTCTTATTTACTTGCCCTTTCGCAATAGTGCCTGGTACTGTTACTTCAGCATCCAAGGTAGACATCCTTCAGTGGAGGAGTAGTGGCAAATTGAGCTGTGGGGGGGTTGGTTAGCAAAAGGCGCAGCCTTTATATGAAACTCTTTGGAGTGGAGACTGGTTTTCAGGTGAACACTGTGCTTACATTGCATCTGTGTATTGGTTCTGCCACACAGAGCTTTTAATTAGAACCACCGTGTCTCTGTGGCTGTGCTTCCAAACAGGCGGGTGAGCAGTGAGCGCCTATCCTGGTGGGTGTTTGCCCAAATGCCAGAAAGCAGAGCTTGCCTCACTCCAACTCCCACACACACACACACACACACACACACACACACCCTCTTCCGTGACTCATTTTTGCTCCAGCTCTGCCATGGGGGACCGTGAGTCTGCGTTTATACAAAGTTATTCAGAACTGTGATGGCGGTATTCTTAGATCAGGCTCTGCTGAGCTGTCTGTTATGGTGTCATGGAAACCTTCCAGATAACTGGACAAGTCTAGAGGTTGATTCCAGCTGTTTGAAATCATCACTTGCTGCAAACCTGATGAGTCTCACCAGGTGTAGTTTCTGGGAACTAGAAGAAGGCATCATCAGCTGGGTTTTGAGAGAAAGGCTTAGAGTTTTGTTAGCAGTTATTTATTTTGCTCTATGTTTACCTTAGTTATTGAGCTTGGAAAAATGCAGTCTTTTTGAAAAATACTATGCACTGTCCACAGTTTCAGGGTTTCGGTTTGGTTTTCCTCATTTATGCATAATCACTTCAACTTTTATATTATATAGTTTTATATAATTTATTATTTTAAAAACAACAGTACAATCTAATTTGATCCACCATATAAACTGCATACAGGCTGTGTCACTTTCAAGTCATTACAAGGACATTTTCAGATTTATTAAACCATTGTGTTTAAATGCAGTTTTAATAATAAAAAATAATGTGCTATATTTAAAGGGTCTTTCAGAAGATAAATTAATGTAAAATACAAAATATTTGAAAGTTTTAGGCTGTTAAATACGTATTTTACTAAGGTATGGATAGGGCTACTAAGTCGTTGCAGACAGTCTGTAATGCCTTCGTGGAAGTTGCCAAGATGGTTAGTTGATTAGTTTTTCAGACCTCACATTTGTTTCTTCATAAAGTGTGAGTTTTTTATGCTTCCATGTTACAAGTGGGAAAGCTAGTTAATGGAGAATTCAACATCAACAGGTTTAAATCTTTCATAGTATTCTGTCTTAAATAGAACATAATACTTTTATGCTTTATTGGTGATAAGATTCCCACCCAGTTAAGAAAGATGTTTGGTAGCTCCATTGCTCTTATCTGTAATATGCATCTGAGGGTGGCTGGTTATATTTGGAAAAAGCTGAGAGTCTTGTAAAAATGTATGTTTTGAATTTGTTCAAATATGCTGTCATGCACCTGTACGAAGGAATGTGAGAATCCAAAATTTAAAGCAAAGCATGCTTACAGGCAGATGTTTTTTCCTTGGGCTGTGGGCTATCAGTGTCTGTAAGCAGTTCAGAATATTGCTTTTATTGGGAAAATGCCAGTCCAATATGGGTTTATTCAATAAATTGACATAAGGAATTGCAGGCACATTTAAAGCAAAATTCCACAAAGACTAAGTTCAGCCTATGTTAGTGATGCATTCTTCTGTTTCTCAGTGCTGAATTTGGATTCTCAGTCCAGCATGGTCATCTCGGTAAATTTGCAATGTCTTTTTTGTGCACAGAGTAGCTATAGGGTCATGTAAATGAAATCCAGTCTGGGAAAAGCCAGTTAGTGCTGTGGTTGTGCTATGTGGAAGTCGGTGGGAGGCTGTGAACCTGTGAATCAGTCTCTGCTCACACAGTTGTCACTGCTATGCTTGAAGCTCTATGTGTACTTCCTGATTGTGTCAAATGGCTCCTGAGGCTGATGTTCATACTACACAGTAAATCCATGTATTTAATAAACTAGTGTGTCATGCAAAACAACAGGCTCTACAAAAACACAGCAAGCTACTGCATACTTGGGGGAAAAATTATTTTATTATTGGTTGAAATTACTTGTTAGTAAAGAAATAAAGATATATGTATGAAAAGACAGAGGGATTGGTAATTTCTTACACTGAAAAGCATGTTCGATATATAGGGACTCATGTCAAGCAAAGGAAGAGAGTTATGGTTTAGAAGTGAATTATAGTTTGCTTGCATGTTACCAGGATAGACTTTCCTGGTATGCCTTTGCATTGGCTCAGCAGTTGGCCTTTTCCTGGGTCAAGTTTAAAGTCTCCTGTGAAGTGCACTGGATCCTTAAAGGTAATGTAAGCTATATAAGTTCATATCAGTTTTTCATGATCAAACTGTGCAAGCCTCTTCTGTTTCTTCAGAAGCTAAACTAAGAGTTTTTAGAAGCCTGCTTCATTGTGCTTTGGTTTATTTTGCAGCTGATCTGACACCACTGATGTCTCAAGCAAAAACACTGTGATATCTCCTTTTTTTCTTCTGTGTACTAAACAGAATATCAGAAGTGAACATTTTACAGATTGAGATTTGTACATGTGGAATTCTGATAGTTATAGTGCCCATAACATGGCAACATAAAACACTTCTAATTGCAAAATTAATAGCTTGGATTCTGAAAACAGGGCCAGCCATTTAGCTGGCATCCTAAGAGCATATTTCAAGGGGGTAAGAGTCTTGCTCAAGGGCCCAACAATGATGTGACCATTTTGCTGAGCTTGGGATGTGACCTGACAAGCTTCTGATCACAGGTAGAGGCCTACTGAACCAAACACTGCCCTCCAATGCCAGTATATAGGCAAAATCACAGTCAGAACTCAACACTTCCTCTGCATGCTTACAGATGCGACCATTGCAGAATAATTCATTGTTTTACTGTGCACATAATTGACGTAATGATAAGAAGACCAA
>JAABNY020000025.1:213316-235455 GCA_015164015.2 Brevimyrus niger
GAATTGTTCCATTCTTTTCCATATACCCGTATCTGTGGTTTAATTTGTTACAAATCACCCTAACAGGGTAAGCAATGATGTTAAGTTCTTTTAAATTCTATCAAATTCCTGGTTTTGGTTAATGACAGTAACACAGCTTTCAGATAATGGAATACAAGTGGCTGGATTACTGTAGCATTAACCTACAGTCACGGGAAAGTGATCCGTGTGTGACCTATACTCTGTATCCAAAATGGCTGGTCCTGCCTACAATAAGCTACTGGAGGCTGAGGCTAAGTTGAAATGAGTGTTGTTGGAAATTTCCTGCCTTTTTACCATGCATTGAACTGCCCTGCTGTGTCTTTTAACAGGATGATGAAGTGGTGCTGCAGTGTGTCGCCAGCATTCAGAAGGAGAATCGCAAGTTCTGTCTATCTGCTGAGGGATTGGGGAACCGACTGTGCTACTTGGAACCCACATCAGAGGCCAAGGTAGGGGAACCGGCAAGATGGATCCAGTGAAAAAAAAGATGTACTGAAGTGACCAGGCCTGCAAGTCTCCTCAGTTAAACTAGCTTTCAAAGCCGTTGTAAGCAGTAATCAATCAAACAGTCCACATTTTCCTTGTGAGGTTATAACCTATGAGGATACGTTGGTTTAAAAATAGATTCTGAGTCACCTTTCTTGCTGAAGATTCTAAACAGATAGGATCTTGTAAGATACCAGTTTGGTTCTACATTATTTCATTTAACACCCAAGTATTTAATCTGAAATTAATCCCTTTAATTAGCTGCACAACAGATAATGCCACGTTGTAGGTAAACCTGAATCCCTTGTAGTTCCCCTCTTCAAGTATGTGATAGCAGGTACTGTATAGAATCCTAGTGTGGGGGTCCATGACAATCAGAGGCTGAATTTTCTCTGCGATTACCTGGGAAAAGAATGAAATGAAGAGATGGAAGGATAGCAAGCCTGCATTTTACAGCTGAAAAACACAATGTTTCTGAGATGCTGCATTTTTCATCCCCTTTAGAAATGACTACGCTGCATTTGCCCTTTTATTCACCTGACTTTTATAACCACTTATCCAGTGCAGGGTCCATTTGAGCCTGGAGTCTGTTCCCAGGATTCGCGGGGCAGAAGGCTGGGGACACCCTCTTCATTCACCAGTCCATTTGCTTTGGCACAAATCTAATTCATAATATCTGCATTTTTAAATAGTCTAAATGTTTTTTTTTACTCTGGTGACTGTGCAAAACCATAGATAAATGTAAATGCATAGTATTTTAATTCATAATGTTTTACTGATTTTGGACTAGGGCTGGGCAGTTAATCGAAAATTAATCAAAACCGACATTCAGAACCTCTAATCGACATTACCTTGCCCATGTCGGTACTTCGTTTTTTTTTTTATTCTGTTAGTAATTAAAAAAAATATGTTCTGTTAATACTTTCCCCAGTGTGAGTTCATGGACTGACCCCTTAAAAACATACTACTGCGTGTGTTGTCACGTGACTCTGCCTTGTCCAGTCTGCGACATGGAAGCAGCATTTAGGAGAACTGAGCCAATTGAGTAGCTCGAGCAGCTTGTACCAAAGAAAAATGCCATGTCTGTCATTTGGACGCATTGTGACTTTGTTGAAGATGAAATGGTTCATCTGTGTATGTTTCCTTCCATTATTTCAAAATCATTAACATATACAATATTTCAATAGAAAAAAAATAATACAGCTTTAATAGCTATGCATATTTACAGTATAAACCTTGTCAGTGAATTATGAGGGCAAAAAGAACAAACAAATAAAAACAAAATAATTGTTCATTAGTTGAAATTGAGGTGAAATGCTTGAATAATATGATATTGATTTGAGGTCATACCACCAATTTTGGACATTTAACCATAGAGTCCACACTGAGAACTATTTCTGTGGATGTCTAAAATCTGAATAGTTGATTCCTGCCAGATAAATCTGCAGACACAGTTCTCTGTTCAATGAGTAAGAACATAAGAAATTTACAAATGAGAGGAGGCCATTTGCCCCATCAAGCTTGTTTGGGGAGAATTTAACTAATAGCTCAGAGTTGTTAAAATCTTATCTAGCTCTGATTTAAAGGAACCCAGGGTTTTAGCTTGTGCTACACTAGCAGGAAGACTATTCCATAATCTAACTACACGCCTCAAATTCATTTTAAAATGTTCTGCTAATTTCCACTTATGAGTTTCCATGAGTTCTAGTATTTAAACTAATATTGAAATAGCCATTTGGCTGAACAGCATCCAGACCTGTTAGAATCTTATATACCTGGATCATGTCCCCCCTTTGTCTTCTTTCTTGAGAACAGATTCAGCTCAGCTAACCTCTCTTCATAAGACATTCCTCTAAGACCAGGAATCATTCTCGTAGCCCTACTTTGTACCCTTTCCAATGCAGCAATGTCCTTCTCAAGGTATAGTGACCAAACCTGCACACGATACTCTAGGTGGGGATTTACAAAGAAACTATATAATCATAGCATCACCTGTAATCCAACATCCTATTGGCTTTTTTATTGCTTGCCCACACTGGCGAGAGTGGGACATCAACATACACACTGAGGTCATATTCAGCTACCTTTATTTCGGTGGAACCCATAAAATATCTGTACTTTATATTTCTGCTCCCTGCATGGATTACCTTACATTTGTCCATGTTATATTTCATTTGCCTGGTATCAGCCCAGTCACTAATTACATCAAGATCTTGCTGTAGCCTCTGTGCCCACTTTGGTGTTGTCTGCAAATTTAACTAGTTTACTGTATGTATTGGTGTCAATATCATTAACGTAAATTAGGAACAATAGTGGTCCTAAAATTGAACCCTGCAGCACCCCACTATGAACGCAGGCCCACACTGAAATTGTGCCATTAATAATTACTCGCTGCTTCCTGTCTGTTAACCAGTTTTTGATCCAAGCTGCTACAATTCCTAAAATCCCTGCAGCTTTGATCTTAAGCAAGAGCCGTTTGTGGGGGACAAGATCAAAATATTTAATGTTTTTTCATTTTCAGTTTGGGGATAGATAATATTTTCACTATTCTGAGTGGAAAATTTTATATTGCAGCAATGTAGATATTCAGTGATCAGAAAGCAAATCTGTGTGAAATCACAAAATTGTGGTTTTAAACAGATAAAGTTGACTCCCCTTCTTTAATCCCAGATTATTATTCTCCCACAGCAGTGACCCTGTTGCATGCTTAGATTTCACACTTTGGTTACTACATTAATCAACATTTCTGTTATGTATAAGAAATTTCTTCAGCATGCAATGCTGGTGGATTGGGCAGCACAGCAGTTTGCAAATACCTGTTTCTCTGTACCTTCCACAATGGAATCAGCAACGGTTAAATGTCTGTGCACCATATCCAATGATTATTGAAGCTTGCAGCAGTGATTCATGACTTTTGCGTATGGCAGTTTGTCTTCATTGCCTCTTAATGTATATAAAGTATCACCTTGCCATTGCAGGCCAATCACCCCTTCTGTTGGGGTGGAGACCATACGAAAATGGAATTGTGGGAAGGTGTGCTTTGCTGCTCATCCCTGGCTTTTACTCATCACTGCTCTTGACACCTGCTATTGTGTCCTGTGCTTTAGCTCTGGTAATTGGTTTCTGGATGAGGAAGACCAGCATGAGTGGCTTCCTAGGGGAAAGTCTGGCTACACATGCATTAAGAGTACAACCCTCACAATCCAGTTAGAATTAGTGAAAAAAATGTTGAACCATCCATTTTTGAGGATGCTGCACTTTTTCAGTTTTTCAGACTCCTGTGTCTTGCCTCTGATGGTTTTATTTACACCTTACTTGTCTACATGGTCTTTTCTTTGAATTGCTACTAAAAAAGATTAATAGTACGATTTCTGTCAGAGATGCACATCTTGCTACATTTGGACAAAGGGAGTTTAATTAGTACTTTGGCATATTTTAATTACTAATTCAGCATATTTTTCGATGATTCTATGGAGCCCTAAGGGCATCACATAATTACAATATAATGCCTATAATAAAGGTCCATTCATTGCTGTCTTACCTTTGGTGGTGCAAAGAGTGAACGTTAAATCATCTTTGGTAGTTCAGTATGCCATTCAGTCTGGCCTATATACTCTTTATTGTTTCTGTGTCACTACATCACTAGTGCACTTCACTTCAGTAGACACTTTCACTGTGCCTATTGGGTTACCGGTGCAGAAGGGGTACGAGGTCCTGCATTCTTCAGTAAAAGGAATCCTCTGCAAACACAGCTTTTGGTGAGTGGACACTGCATTCGTTTGACATCTAGCAGTGAAATGGCACAGATGGCCACTGGTCCCCTGGGAATATCATAAATATTGCTTCCTTATCTGTAAAAAGTGAATGAAAGGCCATTTGTGGACAGAGAAGTCAGAGGTCTTCTATGTTTCATCACGGTCTCCCAGAGAATTTAAAGCTTGGAGGTTACAGCCAGAAGGGAACCTTGATTAGTAAATGACTGCCAGACCGCCACCTCTTGACAGTCACTTTAAGTTAGGGCCCTCCCTTATCAAAGAACAAGATATAAAGGCTTGAATAAAAAGGTAGAGGAAACATGAACAAATATGTTATTTATAATGTAGTGAGTACAGAAGTGCATCTAAAAATGGATTTTTTACCAAAAGGCATCTTTTGAAGTCAGTCTGATAATTTTGAAAGTACATTTTTTCCCCTTCAACACCCATGAATTGCTTTATGAAGAACAAATCAATTTCTTCTGTGGTAAAATACAGTCATAAATGTAATGTTATTGTTCCTGACCTTTCCTATATGCTCTTGATTTACGTGGTTGGACCAAATATCAAAAAACTTGCTTTATTTAAAGAATCCCACTATTCCATTAGTATCTGATGATTATCTTACCATCTTTTAATTTAAACTAAGCATTAAATGCCAAAACAATGTCGGAAGGCATCGATTTTTCACTCTGTCTCATGTACACAATATTGATTTGTGTGACATTCTATATGTGTAGGTCTGAAATGCATATCGACCAATGTTAAGCAGAAAATAGCCGCTACATGGGTGTCCACAGCAGGCCACAGCAGTGGTATGGTAGTGGAAACTGACTGCTAATTTGTTGCACACTCTGGTATTTAGCTGATATTTATCTTGTGTGGGGAGGTAGATTATCTGGGATTGGAGTGTGACTAGGGAAATGAGGACAAAGAGTTTCCCAAGTTACATGCCATAGCACCCTGCCTGTAGCCTCCTTTTATGGCGCTCCTAAGCATATGGGGGTGCTTATGCTTACTATGGTGTGCATCACTTTGTCTTTTGTTTGTCCCTTTTCTTCTTTACCTTAAACTGCTGGCATCACAAAGCTGACCCGTTAGCTTCGATTAAACTGGGTTTATGTTTTTCTCTTTTTTCGTATTGCCCAAATTTGATTAGCATGCCATTTTAGTTGTGCATCTGCAGCAAAACTACGGTCAGCCTTTATCTGTGTTGCAGTGGTGTGACTCCCATGTTAAACTTAAGGGCTACATTGTTGTCCCAGAGTGGCTGTTTCCTCTCAGTCGGAGTGTGGCTCAGCATGTCTTCATTTTCAGTCGGCACCTGCGTTGATTGACTTCCTGACCTGCCCTGTGGGCCTTGGGGGTCTGGTTTAGTTCAGAGGCATCTCAGTTTCAGCAGTCAGTGAAGCCCAGACAGTGCTGTAGATATGTGCTCCTGCATATAAAGCCTTTTGTAACAGGGGCATTAGAAGTTAACAGGCCTCCAGAGTTATTTGCCATCCCTTTGAAAATCCGTGAACCTAACAATAAATGTCGTCAGGTGACGTGTTTTTCTTTCTCACTTGTGCAGGCTGCAGTCGTGCAGATTGGCTGAATTCGTGGCTCTAAATAATTGTAATTATCTAGGTACTTGCCGACACAACTGTGCTGGAACACTTCAGCACCTCCGCTCAGGTCGAGGTGCCAATCTCCGAGAAAGTGAACGTTATAATCTGATGCAAGAAAATGCCATCAAAGATTCTTGGGGCGGGGCATTTAGCTGAAAGTAGTTTGGCAGTCGACAGTTAGAAATATTTAAGTGATATATGTTTATAGGGGTGACACTTGCCTCACCTCACCAGGGTTAAGGGTATGCAGAAGACGTGCACTTAGGCTAACCGGCATGTATATGACCTGTGATAAATTGACATCCATTCCATGGTGTATCCCAGCCTTGTGCCTTGTGCTGCCAGGGAACTGCTCCAAATTGCCCTGTTGGACCTAGATAAGCAGTCGAAAGATGGATTGATATATAACACTTCACTTAAGTGGTTTTGAGCACAAAAAGCAGATGGATTCTCTTTTGAGCAATTTGGGTAGTATCAAAGAAAAAAAAATCCAGTTTTTTTTTCTTCTTTGACAAACACTTTCACAATGCCAAATTGTCAGCCCTCTAAAATGACTATGTTGTGCAAGTTCTGTTCTGGGATCAGTGTAAAATCCATTGGTATCCAATTATGTACGGAAGTCATCTGCACCTTAGAACAAACTGAGGGTCTCCTTTGTCCCATTCTCTGCAGTATGTCCCTCCAGATTTGTGCATCTGTAACTTTGTGTTGGAGCAGTCCCTGTCGGTGCGTGCCCTGCAAGAGATGTTGGCCAAAACCGGGGAGAACAGTGAGGGAGTGAGTATCATCGCCTCAGCTCTGTGTACCTGCTGTAGCACATACACATTGGCACCAACATATAGTTTTTCTTACTGGCGTGAGTGTGAGTAAACATGTTAATTTTTTTAGATTTTCAGTTTTTCGTAGTGTTTTTGTAGTGTTCACGGTATTGCTGTGTTAAAAATGTGTGCACAGCACAGTCTGTTCTACCGCTCGTATTTCCATAATAATACATAATTATGTAACAAGACTTAAAATGTTTAATCCTACCATCTGAAATGAGTTTAAGGAATTTCTCATTTAATTTCTCTCTTCCCGACATTTACTTGGTTCTGTACTATTGCCAGTTTTTTTCAGAGACAAAGAAGAGGATCCTGTTATAACCAGGGCTTTGAAGTCTGGGTTATGTACCTGTCAAAGCTTTTTTGAATAACAGGTCATTTGAGAACCTCATAATAATGCAGGGGATCCCTTCTGAACATCTTTTTCAAAAACAGCATCCCATGACTTGTTGCTTGTATGATTTCCATTCTATGGCTGAGAAACTTAAGGCAGGTTTGCTTTCTTAATGTCTGAGCAACAGAGCCATCACTGAGGCAGTACATTGTAATATATGTCACTGTTTCCCTTTACCTGTTGATCCAAAGACCACCAGGTCGGAATCAGCTGTCTACTGTGCAAACTGAGTTAATGCACGGCTCTACAGTAATTTGGGTAAATTATGAAATTGTTTACAGGTTTGTGTAATACATACAGATGAAATGCCTTCAGAAGTACATGGCATGTAAATCTCCCCTGACCAAGGTAATAGTGAAAAAGAACTGGCATGCAACAGTGAACGTGGACTTTCCCAAATTAAAATTACACTATATTTTGTTTTGATGTTCTTATGAATGTACCATAACATTTTTAGTTGTGACAGTTTTATAAGAACAATCTTCAAGTTTTTTGCTTTAAGTCTTTTTCAGGAATTTATTTATTACTGTAATCTTTTTTTTGAAGGGATTTTAAATGAAACCGGAATATTGTCTGCTACCCTAGCTTTCACCTGTGGCATACAGGCAAAAAATGGAGGGATACAGGACTATTTTATAAATTTCATGCAGTAAAAATAGTATCAGTGTCTAACCAGCACAACAACTGTCATCATGATGGCCCAGTTTTCACTTTTTTGGGTTTTTGACCTTGATTGGTTAATGGCTCTGGACGCAACTGCCAATGCTAGAAACAGGAACTCTATGTATTAAGAGAAATGTATTAACGCATTTTAATGAACAAGTTCATTTTTTTCTAAGGCTTTTATAGTATTTCTGTCATGTAAGTGTTCAACAGTGCAACACCTGCTAGCAGCCCTAATATAGTAAGACCTTCCTTTTGAAATCGTATAGGCCTGAAGTGCTGCATTCCAGCCATGAGGAACTGACTGTAGAGCCCTGTATTAATATGTCAGGCAGAATGTGCATATTCAGCATAAGAGCAGCGCTAGCACAGTACTATCTCTATTAGTAAACTGTCAGGCTTTACTTTTTGCACTATATGTTTGTGTCTGTGCACTTTCTGTGCCTCACTGCTGTGTGCATCAAAATTTCCCCCTGGGATCAATTAAATATATCCCATCTTATATGAAATTCAGTTGGGTAAAAAAAATAATTGGTGGTATGTTTGCTAGTTTGAATTGAATGGTAAACGGTGAAGTAGTTTTTTTTCCCAGTTTCATTGTTGTTTCTCATAAATGTAAGATGCTGCTGAAATTGGTAGTGGAAGCGTGAAACTGTGGCTGTACTGCTAAACGTACATTGAGCATCTTTGCTGCTTTTCTGCATTATCCTTATAGACATTGGTTAACTTGACCTTTCATGGAAGTGAACTGTGCCCAGTTTGTTTCATGCTTGCCTTCATTGGCCACAATCAGGCAGTAATGCTTTCATTTGTCTGTGCTGTATTATTCCAAACCTGCCCCCCACCCCTTCCCATGTTGTTAGCCACGTGACATGGATCAATGGGTATGTCCACGGCTCATTTTGATATATCATGTGCATGCAAATGCTCTCTTTTTACTTAGTAACAATCCAACATATTTTTGTATATTTTCCTCCATTGTTCCCACAACTGGTGTTTATTTTATGAGTCTCCTTGGTGCTGGGGTTAATAGCAGATAAGGCATTATTGGTAAGAGTTATGGAATGATTTGCATACATGAAGCCATCAGTGGATTCGATCCTGAAACACATTTCGGTTTTTCTTGTAGAGGCATTCAGTAACATGACAAGCAGAGAGTGGTATCCGATGTAGGTCGGACCTCCTGTGATACTTACAGATGGGAGGAAATGGTGCTTAATGAATTATTTGAAGCACCCCTTGCACTGTTAAAGTGAGAGTATCAAGCAACATTGCACACTTCGGCATACCTCCCACAGAGCATGCGGAGTTTAAACATAAATGTGTCAGTGTTGGCATCTGCCACTACACTCTGTATTTTCAGTCCATACCAATTACATTCATATCCCTTTGATCCATCACGTCCTGTTCAGCTGGTATATGGTTGCACATCGTGACAATTAAAGGTGCTTTTAAAGCATCCCAATATTATTGCCACTGCTAAAAGTCCTTTTTCAGCACCTTGGAGCACTGCAACTTCAGACACACATTAGTGGCTGGGGTTGCTGTTCTGAACCAGAACTAAAAGCCTCTAACTAACCCGTCTTTAAAAAAAATGGAATCCCCTGTGTGACTCAGAGGGCATATTAAGTGTACATATCAGGTCCCTGATGTTTTTGCCTGCAGTTTTGTTAAGCTGTCTATGGATTATCCCATTGACGACTCTGATGAATGCTCAGGAGGGTTATTCACAGAGCTGCTAACTGATACACTGAGCAGCTGTGCTGCTCAAGGGACTGAGGCCGTCACAGAGATGATGGGAAGATTTTTTCTGATCGTTTGAATGCCGTCCGATGGATGTTTTTGTTGGTATTACTCTTTGTGATCTAACGATTTAAAATTTCAAGGGTACCGAGGAGGAGGAAATGTTCTGGAATCCCTGTTGGTTCCAGAAAGTGTCTTTCTTTCTGTTTTAATTTTTTATTTTTGGGTTGTCGTTACAGAACTGAAAATGTCTCTGTGATTGTGTTTTTTTTCGTGCTGGATTCGTAGGTCCCTGAAGTGAAAGAAATTCCTTCTGTTTTTCTCTTACCGTTCTTAAGAATTACATTCTTGCACTAGTCTTTAATACTTTCACGTTAATATGAAACACAGCTTTTTTCTTCCGAGTTTGAAAATAGCAGTGATAATATGGTCTATCGACAATTTGTTGATTTTATTTTAAAACCAAAGGCCAACAAGGAAGCCTCTCTCCATGAATTTAGGTTAAGGACTTTGATGAGTGAAACCAGGTCATGCAGTTTTTTTTCTGTCCCCCTGCTCACCTGCAGTCGGGTGAGCGTCTTGCATCACAGGGAGGAAATCCCTACTATCTAATGGCTCCACTTGGCCAGAGATCCAGGGGAGCTGCCACCAAACGAAAGGTCACTGCTCCCCAGCTGTCAATATGTCATCTCCCAGCAACAGCTGGAGTAAAGATTCTGTTCATTTATTTGTTTATTTATGGCCTTTGATTTAATACCCTTTTCTTTTTTTGGTTTTGTGGGTGAGCTACATACGGGTGATGCCATGACTGAATTTCTATGTTGAGTCGCTTCCACGCAGCCAACAAACCCCATTCGAAGGGCTACAAGCCAGCAGGTTGTCTTTAATGTGATTGCCACCTTACAAATATATTTTTAAACACAATGGCGATCCCCCTCCACCCACCCATAGCAACTGAACTGTTCATTGAAGCAAGAAGATTGGTGAAGACACTACCTACACTCTCTTGAATATGAGGGAGGTGTATGTTCACCTTTAAATAAAGTAGTAACCCTTGCCCCCTCTTGAATTTTTCTATCCTATATGCAATGTTAAAATAAACACATGTTCTTTTCTATTACTTTGATGCTTCTCAGAGGCTCATCCGGAAGGTGAGTAAGTGTTCTTTTAATTGTACAATAAGCAGCGGCTGGGAAGCGGTGAAGATGTTAATGTACGATTCCCATGTGACTCTTTGAGCTGTATTTGTGTATGTTTTGAGTCCCACCCTCCCACCAGCAACCACACAGACCCAATGAATTTTCAGCCCTCTTTTCCTCTTCATTTCCTTCTTCTTCGGTACTGTGAAGAAATTTTTCTCGTTCGAACGAACGAGAACAGTCTAACAAAATAATGCGAGTGAGGTTGCATGCATTCATTGGTTTGAACCTGGATCTGACTTGGTGAGAGGTCGTAATTCACCTAGAAACTTTGGGATGGTTGTAGCTTTGGCTACTTTCAGTTGTGCCAGTCAGGTGGGGCAAGGCGGGTTGGTAGCAAAGGACAGTAGCCCTAGAGCCCGGCCTTCCCCACCCTGCTCATGGGTGACTAATCTGGATGTGTTTTTCTTTCAGGCAGTGCAAGGAGGTGGGCATCGGACCCTGCTGTATGGCCATGCAATCCTCCTTCGCCACTCTTTTAGCGGGATGGTAAGAACACATGGTGACTATGATGCCACAGAACAAGGAGGGTTGTACTGTTCTTGAATCCTGGTACAGACACTCCTCACTTAATAACCCACCTGTTTAATGACCGTTTGGACTGACGACCAGCTCTCCCACCTGTCGGTATTGTATGCTGGTCCTGGAAATGGCAGTGCGTCATCTCAGTGTCAAGCCCCCTTTCTCAGTCTCAGTCTCGTTCCCGCAGTCGCTCAGTATTCATTACACTAGTGTTTGCAATCTCCTAGACACACCCGCCTATAAATTTGTATTGCCGGAGATTCAACCTGCATAATCGGAGTATCAGCGGTGAGGCGGGAAACGAGGAATATTTTGTTGACCAATTTGATGAAATCATTGAGATATGCAAATTAAAACTAAGTTATCAACCCAGAGTTTCCTTTAGAGCTTTTCAGAATAAATAAAAATGATTACTTGTATTTATAGTACGCAAACCTATGTAATGTATGTTAGAGCTGATTTCCTCCATTCTATTACAAGATACAGTACACTGCTGTATACACAACCTACTTGTAGGAATGGAACTCAGTCGTTAAGTGAGGAGTGTCTATATTGTGTAACCAGTAACATTTTTTACAGATTTTTTTTGAAAGCTTGATTGTTTAGCAATTTTTCTTTTGCAGTACCTGACTTGTTTGAAGACTTCTAGGTCCCTAACTGATAAGTTGTCTTTTGATGTGGGACTTCAAGAAGATTCAACTGGTAATCTGCTTTGATATGGTTTTTACCACTATTAGTACATTAATAGGTATAAAATAATTATTAGCATTATAGAGAGTGTGTGTAATCTTCAGTATTATTTGAGTGATCCTCTTTTAGTTAGGTGCATTTCTCTTGACATTGTAAAGACGAATAAGTTTGCCAGTGCCATTGTTTTTTCCGATTTTCTGTGAGTTTGAAGACCTTTACATGTACTCAGGGAGAACTTGTCATTTCAAGTGTAGACTTGCTTTATCAAAAAAGTCATTCTGTAGGTCATATAAGACATTGTGGTAGAATGGTAATAGCTTCTAATTGCAAGTAGAAGAAGTTGTGTGGTTACTGTGTGCAGCACACTGTATGAACCTGATACCAGCTCCTTCTGTAGGTGAGGCTTGTTGGTGGACAATCCACCCTGCCTCTAAGCAGAGATCAGAGGGTGAGAAGGTGCGCATCGGTGATGACCTCATCCTAGTCAGCGTGTCCTCAGAGCGGTACCTTGTAAGTACACTTTCCCCCTTTTTTTTGCCTTGACGAAATTCAGTACTAGTGCTGAGATCCTGTTTTGCAATGTAAGGAGAGATTGAAGGTTTTTTTTCTTCTGCATTTCTAGATAGCAAAGACAACGGATTTTAAATTCTGTTTTTCAGAAACAATGCAATTCCACATGCTTTGCTTAGTGCTATGTACTGTGTACCATAGCATGTGAGACCTAACTTGTTTGTAGGTTCTCCTCTGTTATAAGGTACTGCCAAAAAGTAGAGCTGATTTTACTTCCTATGGTTGTCAAGCACACTTAAAATATGCACAGGCACTGTAGATGTGTGGATTTAAACACATTACATTTTTCAGGTAAGCTCTGTGATCAGTTGCCCTCAAATCAGGCTACCAGCCAGTTGTTCTTGGAGGAAAAGCAATGAAAGTCTTTGACCAAGTGTATGTATTAGGTAACAGAGTATGTCCAGCTTCTTTTTCTGGCACCAGAGACACATTTGATGGCAGTAAAGTGGTTTGTGTGACAGCAGCACTCAAATTGACACTGTATAAATGTATGGAAAAGCTGGTGTCCTTTTATTCCCAGTGGTTTTAATGTCTTATCCCAAAGTAATGATGATGCTGTTTGATACAATTGGTAATGCAAAATGCCATTTGGGTAGATAAATCCCTGCACATTTAGGAGTTACTAAATGGCTCCTCTTTCCCAGCACCTGTCCATCTCCAACGGCAGCATACAAGTGGATGCCTCCTTCATGCAGACACTGTGGAATGTCCACCCCACCCGATCTGGAAGCAGCGTGGAAGAAGGCAAGTGTGACATTCATTGTCTCCGCTATTTTTTTAATGGAAATGTGCATCCCAAGCTTAGATGATTAAACTTGTAAAGAGCATGTGTATCTGCAGTGACATGTACTGTATAATCCACATCTAATCATAAAAAATTAAGTATATTTGGGTAATGTAATATGGGCCGAGTCAGTTTGCTCCAAGGTATTTCCAAAGTACTTAATTAAAATTTTGTGATAAGTGTTTCCATTACAAAAGTTATTTCTATTAAAATGACTCCCATGGGCAAATCAGATCTAATCTTTTGCCACTCGTCATTGGTTTTGAAGGAATGTTTTGGTGTCATCACAACCGAGACCTTTATCTGTCTTTGAATAGGCTATTTGCTAGGAGGTCATGTGATGCGTCTGTTTCATGGACACGATGAGAGCCTCACCATTCCTGGGTCAGACCAGAGTGAAGAGCAGCAGAGGTGAGTCACTGAACAGCAAACAAGGGCATCATTAGGTCTGATCACTTCAGGCTATAGCCCTGTGTATTTTAACCACAATGTCAATCTTCCGTCAAAAAAAAAAAGTCAAGTCCCAGTAAACTTGACTGGCTAGAAACAGCCCTGACAGATAAAACCCAGATAATAATCTCTAGGAGTGCTTTCCCAAATCATTTGGCTTTTATATCTTTTGAATATCTGATTAAATCTACAAACTAGGGATGGACCAATCAACATTTTTCCAATTCTGATTCGATTTTGATACACAACTGCCGATACTGATGAAGAGCTCTTTCTACTTTAATATTTTAATACAATAAATATACATTAATAATTAATTATATATTAATACTTAATATGTTCATATTTTTAAGCTGGTAAATACAGATGAGAAAGTCTATGCCAAAAACAATCTTTAATTAGGCTACTAGAAACATACATAACGTACTGCTCCACCTCATTTGTACGTCTTGTTTTAAGCATTTTTGAGCCGTTGGCAATTCAATATGAATATCATGCAAGCGAATGGTGGCAAATGTTTAAAATGCTGCACAATTTTTTCCCACAGGCAACAACGTCACTTACACTACATTACGATAGCAGCTACCCCTGTATCACAAGCTGTAGCGAGTATGCAAAACAGCCCATGCTAGCGACTCCCTAATCATCCATTACTTGTTTCATATTACTCATATTGTCTTGCACAATCGCATGCGCTACTCCCACCTCTCAAAACTTTTTTTTACAAAGATTACAAATCTCTGTGCTACTAGTTACTGCTAAAAGTGTAAGGTACTTGCAGATCTTCACCCTCTTATCTGATTTTCTCACACTCCCCCTACAACGAAGTGTATGCGCGTGACATCACAGCAGGTGGAAGTCACTGCACTCATACCCAGAACAGCAGAATATATTGAGTGGAAGTGTTAGTGCTCAACTAAATAATTAAGAATTAGAAGTGGATTGGTCATGTATGGCAGATACCTGATCCATGAAATAGATCTGAATATGTCCTAATGTCGATCCAAACATCAGATCACAACTTATATATTCTTGTTTTTACATCCAATGCCAGAATGTTATACTCTGCTGTTTCTTTTCTGTTTTGGGACTCCTATGATTTGGTGAAGTTCTGTACCTCAGACCCATTTTATGCAAGGTCCCACAGACACACAGGGTTATAGTCTTATAGTCGTATAGTTAAATGCTTCCTTTTGGTGGTTCCATTATTTCTGTTTCCATGAAACTGTTTGAATGAGTTGCAGTTCATTTGTACAAGGGTACATTGTTATGTACCATTTGATATATTTAATATCAATATGTGTTTTCTTTGTATTTTTCTTAGTATTTAGTACCATCATTTTCTACTCAAATTAGATAGACCAACTTGTTCTGTTCTGTCCATTTTCCTGCTAGGCTACCCCCTGGTAAACTAATCTAAAAATTAAAGAAATAATGGCTTGTTTTGTAGTTTTTCATCTGTATTAGAGGCATATTGGCAAGGTGCCACATGTTAGCATAGTGCCCTCTGTAGGTCTGGAGGCCAAGTAGTCAGTGCTGGTTGTGTTCCATAGACCTTGGCACGAAAAGAAAGCAGAAGAGCCGAGACTGCCTGAGGCTGGTCGGCCAAGCTTGCTTTAAAAAGCCAGAGAGGAAAAGGCTTGGGGCATGACAGTATGGTGCCGTGACTCCTTGTGAGTTTAGTCCCTGAGGTGTGGAAGAAATGGCCGCTCTACTATCTATAGATGTTCTGCACTGGAGCTGACTGTAAACAGTAGGAAGTAGCACACAGACAGAGAAGTGGGTCGCTGTATTAACCAGGAGAGGTATTGCCGGTCGGCTGAGAGGTGATAGGACCCTTCATCTTCTCTTCAGTCATGGGGTCTATTTTTAGTGTGAAGCCTTTGGCAAATACACAGCAGATTAAATATTGGTTGTCAGCTTTTGCATTACTTTTAGACATGTCCTTGAAATTTAATAGAGGGGACATTTTTAAAGAAGCTAAATTTTGACCAGGTCCATCAACAACACATTTAAACATGTTGCTCATGAAAATTAAAGATTTTTTCATCTTCTGACCCTGTCATTCACATTGATGATGTACACTTCATGTGTAGTGCTCTATGTATTTATATGTTCTCATTCATGGAATAAAGTGTCACTGTTGTAAACATGTTGGCACACATCCACCACAGGGTTAATGTGTCAGTGCATTTCAAGCTAAAATGCTAGTCGAAGATATAGGCTGTGTCCTGAAGCTGAATACCAATAGGTGAGCTTTCTGGTTATTTTTACAGAATTGTGAACTATGAGACGGGCAAAGCAGGTGCCAAAGCCAGGTCCCTCTGGAGACTGGAGCCTCTTCGAATCAGGTGGGCTCATCTACCCTCTCTACATAGTATGGCATCTAAGGAAGGAAGTAGGATATTTTATTTCCATTTTGATGGAGGTGTATGATAAGCCAGCTAGTCTATGAGAAGCTTCTGGGACTGAGGTCAGATCTGGCACAAAGATTTTGATTTGATCTTTAGTTTCAATACCAGGTGTGATTGGACTGAGTTATAGTTGATATGTTCTTAAGAGTATTATTTGTAATTGACTGTGGTGTTCATATATGTGTGTATGTATGTGTGTGTGGTGTGCGTGTGCGTGTGTGCTTGCATGCATGGTGTGTTGTCTTTGCCAGTTGGAGTGGGAGTCACATCCGCTGGGGCCAGCCATTTCGCCTTCGACACCTCACCACGGGCCACTACCTGGCGCTGACGGAGGACAGGGGGTTGGTCTTGCAGGACTGGGAGAAGTCTGACACGACCTCCACTGCCTTCTGCTTCAGACCCTCTAAGGTCAGTTCTGTCCAGGAGCCTCACAAGACCCTGGAGACATTTTCCTATGCACAGAATCCAAACGACTCCAGATGGTAGGGCCAACCAATGCCCGCTAAGGTCCCTGAAGGCTGGCACAACTGTGTGGCTTGCTAATACGTATGCAGGGCTGGAGAACAGTGTTATGAATAAAGTTTCCGAAACCTGAACTCTAATATGGCGGCCCTGAACCAAGGTTATGATAATAATGAACAATGAATGGATAATAATAATAATAATAATAATAATAATAATAATGCATGTCCTATCCTGACTTTCTGCTGTTTTGCTCCCTGTTGGTTTGTTGATCTTGTGAAGTCCCCTTTGACCATTCTCATTCCTATTGCACTATTTGGTATAATTTGTGGGTATTAATGCTACTATGATTCGGGTGCATATGTTTTAAAAAGCCTTTTTTTTAGACCTTTTTAGACCTTTCGTTCTCATTATAAAGTGTGCAGTTCTCCGGTTAATCCATAACAGATCCCAGATAGAGGTGGATGCAAAGCGATTTCTAGCAGTGCTTGGCATTTTTCATTTTTTTGTCTGTCTCTCTCTATCAGGAAAAGGTGGAGTCCAGCCCAAAACGTGACATCGAAGGAATGGGGGCGCCGGAGATAAAGTATGGGGACTCAATCTGCTTTGTCATGCATGTGGCCACAGGGCTGTGGCTGTCCTACCAGGCTCCAGATGTGAAATCTGCTCGCCTGGGACCGCTCAAGAGAAGGGTGAGCAATTTGAGTGCTCTGTGAAGAAATGCCTTACGTTGAATGCTTCCACAGCGTTTGAACAGGAGCTTATTAATAATAAATTTACAATCCTTCTGGGATGATGGGTCAGATTGCACAGGTCTTCATGGAGTGCGGTCGCATGCGTTTCTGTGACGCTCCGCTGATGGAAAATCAGTGCTGGTTTGATCCATCAGTGTCAATCATTGTGCAGGCCTGCCTCCACTCGGAAGGTCACATGGATGATGGGCTGACCCTCCAGCGCTGCCAACATGAGGAATCCAGGGCAGCTCGCATCATCCGCAACACCACCAGGCTCTTTAACCACTTCATCAGGTAGGAGACATAGCCAGCATCGCTTTTTTAATGGTTATACTGTTCCTTAGGCAGAGCCCAGTCCTTCCATGCCCCGCCAGTCCTTTGCTCAAATGCTTTTACTGTTAACTTACAAAGCAGTTCTTTTAGCTACTGCTGTGAAATGTGTGTGGGGGCGCTCCATTAAGGCGCCTCTGCAGCAGACATGTTTTCGTTGCCCCCTCCCCCCCCCCCATGACTATGACTCAGCCTCCCAGAAGGCAAATGCCCCGCCACTCTCTTCTACGCACCATGTTCTATCGCCAGAAAACTCAGTGGCTCTGCTGTCTCTGGCACCATGCCTGGATCAGAACGTACACCTCCCCCCAAATCTCCACCTTGCCCCATGATGTGACAGGGGGTATTTTTATGCCGTTGACAGAAATGAACACTTCAGCAGAAATTTACTCAAGGGCATTTAAGAAACTATGCTTTGTCACGGTCACATTGTGAATGTCTTTGCTTATGCTGATTTGCCGTTCCTTGCTCATGGAATGCTTTCCATTTGACCCCACCACCATCTACGCAACACAGATGCCTTACAAAGGGGAATTTCATGCAGCTCTTGAACGTCTTGGCTCATTCCTGTCATAATTGCCACTGTTATTCCAGTAGTCCAATGCGTGGAGACATCTTCATTGTTTTTCTTCTCATTTTCTCCCTCTGTCCCTCAGAGACTTGGACAGTTTGAGTGGAAAGAACCGTGCGGCTGTCGCCTTGCCTATTGAGGAGGTCCTGCAGACTCTGAATGACCTCATCACCTACTTCCAGCTGCCCGATGCCGAGCTGGAGCACGAGGAGAAACAGAGCAAGCTCCGCTCACTCAAGAACCGGCAGAACCTCTTCAAACAGGAAGTACGTCTGGCTGTACCGAGGAAGTGCAGATGGAGCTGTGCATTATTCTGTGCATGAGGAACGCACCTTACATGCGGACAGACGCAGCATGCCCAGGATGCAGAATCAGAACCGACTATATTGGACTGACATTCAAAGGGAAACCTCCTGTGCTCCTTGTATCGGTAATATTTCAGTCAATTTTAGTAGGAGGCCATCTAAAATAGCAACAAATGGTCACAGACAAGAGAAGACATTTTACAGAAGCAATGGATTTCCTTGTTTGCCGAATCCTTAATTTACATTGTAGCCTAATAACTGTAAGCTGCTTTCAAGTGATATGTTAATCTCTGACTGACAGCAAAACTGTAAAGCTTTGATCGTAGTGCTCCCAGGCCCTAAATTGCGCTCATTAATTTTGAAATGATCCTCCCTCCCCAGAGACATTCAGTTGCAGCTGTAATGTTGAAGAATTCAATGTTACACAATTTTATTGCCCCAATTTCACTCAGCATGCTGGTTGGTCAAAATAGCAATTAAACCTACTATTTGCTATTATGTATTATGTATTTACGTATTATGAGTAACACATATCAATCCTGTATTTATTCTTATACATTATTCTAATTTTGATTCCTTTTGTTCAATTACTAGCAGTTAATCAGAATCAGACTTTTTTATCTGCCAAGTACAGAAAAGAACAAGGAATTTATTTTTGTCTAGGTGGTGTCATGAATTATGTAAATTAAACATGCAACTGAAAATCTATATGTAAAAGTATGAAGAGTAAATAGAATAGAGCAAAAATAGGTCTTTTTCACTTTAAATATATGTAGTGAAAGATATGATTGAAAACAAAGTAATGAAAAGCAATGATGTGACAAGGATGTGGACAAATAAAGAAATAACAGTAAATATAAAGTGAATAAATGTAATGTGCAAACAGCTTGGGTAAAGTGCAAGCGAGTCTATAAGGGAGTGAAACTTGTACAGTGGGTGGTGAGATTATGATACAGTTTCTCATGGGGCCTTAATTAGTGGAGCAATGGCCTGAGGAAAGAAGATGTTTAGGTGACGGGTTGGTCCTTGTGCTCAAGACATCATTCTTGAAATCGTTTTTTCATGGGTCCTTGGCCTTTCAGTCTAAATTGAATTTAATTTGGGCCTGATTAATAATTCATTTAATAATTATTATAATTTTATTAAAATATTCATAAAATGTTTATATGTCACTTTGTCATTTCTGTTAATTGACAGAGACCGTTAAATGTTGCAGACTGCCAGCAGTTTGGTGATTATCACACTTTCTCCATGCTCTTTATTCATCCTCTATGACTCAGAGCCTGTCCTCATGCCTGTTATGCCAGCGCAGAGGGGTGTGGATGTGATGGAAGCTTAAGCTGACGTCAGACAGGGCAGGTCACCGAGCTGACAGTGTTTGTGTTTCAGGGAATGCTGACCCTGGTGTCCAGCTGCATTGACCGGCTGAGTATGTATAACAGTGCGGCCCATTTTGGGGAGTGTGCTGGTGAGGAGTCCGGAGCAGCTTGGAAGGACATCCTCAACCTCCTTTATGAGCTGTTGGGTAAGATGGGATAGCAGCAAACACTCTGTCTTTACCTTCCATTCACCGTTTGTGGCTGGGGAGCATATTGCCCATAAGTGTGTCACATGACTTCCTGGTTCTAGGAATGTGGCAAGACTGTTTATGTTGTTGTTTCAGAACTAATAACCAGCTGACCCACTTTCCCATTGTGTAACCTATTGTTTCCCATTGTCACTATCAACACACGCAGTGAACTAGCAGTTAATCCCTGTCTGAGATGCTAATGATGTTTATCTGGAGGAGGTGTGCAGGTGATACCAGTTCTTATCATACGTAGAGATTTCTATGGAGTTGCTCTGGGTCTATGTAGTTTGCACTGTAATTTCTCATTCCTCATACAAGGCTATCCATCCCTAGAAGCACTGTGGAGGATGTCCTTCATACTGAGCTGACTTCAGATTATTGTATTTCATGGACCAAATTTTTGTGCAGGCATTAATGCATTTTTTATTCCTATCATGCGGCCAACATTTAATATATTTAAAGACTCTTCTTTTGCATTTAGGTTTAGGTGACCCTGCCATTTTGCTCTTGCTCAGTGCTGTGCCTTCCTCAGTAATTAGCTGGGTAATTAGTATGCATAAAGGCATGAGGCTATTTGCAGGTCTGTTTTTTTCAGAGGTGTGTTTGTTTTAGCTGATTTTCTATTTTTGACCTATGAGTATGGGGTTTATAAGTAAAGTGTGTTTTATGTTTGCAGACAATCCAACATAGAATGTCCTACAGAGTGATATCATATAAATGAACTCTTGTCATTCACATTCAGCTGCCCTCATAAAGGGGAACAGAAACAACTGTGCCCAGTTTTCCCAAAACCTGGACTGGTTGGTCAGCAAGCTTGAAAGACTGGAGTCATCCTCAGGTATGTTGCATGGCTGCCAACCAATAGCCTAGAAATCCCCAGTGCTGCCTTACTATCCTAACCCCGATTACCGTGCTTTAGTCCGTTTGAGAACTGCTGACATTTCAGGCTATAGAGAGGAGGTGCTAATCAGAGATTAATTGTGGGGCCACTAGCTCCTGTAATAGTGCCAGTGCCTCGCAGGTTTGACTTTGCGGTGGCCTCCTGTCCCTCAGTCTGGGTCCATTCCAAACAATCTGGCTAGACAGGGCCACACAACTGGCTTTTTATAGCTGATATGCTTGCTCTTGATAGGGTCTTTAGCTGGGCTCCTACCATATGTGAACATTTTTGTGATAAAGGCTGACAGATGTCTGAGACAGTCTTTGCTTCCACCTCGGTTACAAGAGAAACTTCATCTGGCCTGTCATTCTCAAGAAGTCATCTTTTGGTTAAAAAATACCTTTTTTTGTTAAAGATGGTTCTTTTGCCTTTTGAAGGAATCCTGGAAGTCCTCCACTGCATCCTGATTGAGAGCCCTGAAGCTCTGAACATTATCCAGAAAGGGCACATCAAGTCCATCATCTCCCTGCTGTACAAACATGGGCGTAACCACAAGGTGATGCACAGTGGTGTTGAACAGATGCCTGGTGCATTCTAAACACCACCACTCAGCATACAGGAGAATTTTGACAACTTGAGAGTAGCGGGGAATGAATAATGATATGGACAGTCTGCTTGTGTGTATTGCAGACTGCGTCACCTTAAACTATTTTCAGTGAAACCCCTCTTTTTTATGCAAAGGTTATATTATCAAGTTATATTTTGGGAGAAAAAAATTGTCAGCACCAGTAAAACAGGGCATCCATACAAGAGCAAAATGACACGAGGTTAAATGTTGGTATAAATGGAATAAGCACTGCAATTAAAAATAATTTGTCATGCAAAAATAGGGCTTGGAAAAACATGGGGTGTTAAGCATTTATTTTAGCTTTTTCCTACCTTGGCTCACTGTGCTTTCATTTCTGAATGACTCAGATTCTCGATGTGCTGTGCTCTCTGTGCGTCTGCAATGGGGTTGCTGTGCGAGCCAATCAGAACTTCATCTGCGATCACCTGCTTCCCAACAGAGATCTGCTTCTCCAGACGCGATTGGTTAATGATGTCCAGAGGTAACAGGCCTGTTATGTGTGATCTTGCTATGTGATATGATTTTAGGTTTAAAGAC
>JAABNY020000025.1:235555-254912 GCA_015164015.2 Brevimyrus niger
ATTGGTTAATGATGTCCAGAGGTAACAGGCCTGTTATGTGTGATCTTGCTATGTGATATGATTTTAGGTTTAAAGACAAGTAAAATTTTCATGAGATATCTTCACTTTGATTTACCTTTAAAAACATATTGATATTCATAGAGAAAGCTTTGTTTTACTTTTTTATATTATTTTTGCTTAGAGTAACTGCACTCTGGCTTTGTTTCCCTTATAGCATGAGGCCCAATATTTTCCTGGGTATGAGTGAAGGTTCAGCCCAGTATAAAAAGTGGTACTATGAGCTCATGATTGACCAGGTGGACCCCTTCTTGACCAGTGAGCCCTCTCACTTGCGTGTTGGCTGGGCCAACAACAAAGGGTATGCCCCTTACCCTGGGGGTGGAGAGGGCTGGGGGGGTAATGGTGTGGGTGACGACCTCTACTCCTACAGCTTTGATGGACTGCACCTCTGGTCTGGTGAGTTTTGATTGTTCTCTTCAGGACTGATCACCTTCAGTACGGCAGGTCCAGGGGCTGTAACGCTCCTTGCTTTGAATGTCACAGGACGCGTTCCACGGGCGGTAGCCTCCATTAACCAGCACCTTCTGACCTCTGATGACGTGGTGAGCTGCTGCCTAGACCTGGGTGCCCCCAGCATCTCCTTCCGCATCAATGGGCAGCCCGTTCAGGGCATGTTTGAGAACTTCAACACAGACGGCCTCTTCTTCCCCGTCGTCAGCTTCTCTGCTGGGGTCAAGTATGTGCACATACTTCACACTCCTTCACACATGGTCAGCCAAAGACAAGAATGAATGATTACGCAAGCTCACAGGATTTTTTTTAACTTCTTAAAAATTAAAATTGCTGTTTTTCTCCCACACAAGGACGAACACATTTTAAGAAGCACAAATGCAATAGCTACTGATGCACTTTCTACACTAATGCACACATCTTCCTTCCATCTGTTTGTGTGCTGGCACTGGTTTTCTAGCTAAATGTCAGAGAATTACTTTGAACGCAATAAAAAACACAAGTATCGGGCTATTTATAGAGACTGAAGCTAACATTCTGCACACAGGTGTTGCTATGGTTACTTAAGATTATTTGATTGGCATCCCTGTGGTGGGAATTTATAGCTTCAGATGACTAACATGGCACCTACGATCAGCCCTGTGCTCTCCGTACTTCTTGTGTGGTTAACGTTAGCCAGGGCTCATGGCTTCAAGGGGCGTGTCATTGAATAACTTTTGTTTTTTGTATTGCAAGGAAGATTTGGAGGTTTAATAAAGAGGCTATGCCAGTAGTAGACAATCCATTGAGGGCTCCACTCTGTAGGAAATGATCCATTGAGGGTCCCACTTTATAGGAAATGGGTAGTGGTTATGTTCTGGTCTTAAATAATTGATTGGTGTGCAGAGCTAAGGGACATCAAAGTCTCTGTGTATCTGTGATGGTGTAGGTGGGGGACGGTGCCATCTTAGTAGGTCTGTGCCTGGGTGTCAGTAGCCATCTCACAGAAATAGGATGGGGTATCGGGTTCATGAATGCCTTTGGTTTTGCCCTCATGCTACCGTAGATTTATCGCTGAGATATCAAGGAAGTTAACGGCAAGCACTTTGGGATTTGTTGTGCTAAAGGAATCTAGTGTCAGCAACCAGTGATAGACCAGTGGTGGATTTGGTCTTTTCAGAGTGCGTTTCTTGCTTGGGGGTCGCCATGGCGATTTCAAGTTCCTTCCCCCCTTGGGTTACGCGCCATGTTATGAGGCCTTGCTGCCCAAGGAGAAGATGCGGGTGGAGCCAGTGAAGGAGTACAAGCGTGATCTAGATGGTGTGAGAGACCTGCTGGGTACAACCCAGTTTATGTCCCAAGCGTCCTTCATCCCCAAACCTGTGGAGACCAGCCAGGTTAGCATGTCTCTCAATGTGCACATGTATAAATGCAAGGCAAAACAGACTAAACATCCTCTTAGATATGCTGGTGATATAGTCATACTTTTGGCGCTGCATTGTGTGCATGGGAGGCCTTCAGCAGCAGTCCTATGGTTTGGAGTCACTTGTTCTGTTTTCTTAGATCGTCCTGCCTCCACATCTTGAGAAAGTTCGGGACAAATTGGCAGAAAACATCCATGAACTGTGGGGTATGAACAAGATCGAGCTTGGCTGGTCTTACGGTAAGGTAGGTACACTCTGAAATAAGGATGACAAACCCCATGAGGTCTATGTATGAACACCAGTGGAAAATGATCAATATTGCATATTCTTCTGTTGTGTGCAAGTCAATCCATATTAAGTATCAGCATTGTTATTACAAAAGGGAAAATAGGGGGATATCGGTTACATATTGTACCTTATCACTTTGCTAAATCCATAAACACAGCTTGGAATGGGGGGAAACGATCAATTCTCATACAGTATATAAAGATTTAGTGTGTCAGAGTCAATGTGAAATGCTTCTTCTTGAAGGACATGAGTACATAGAGTATGTTTTAGGATTAAGGTTAAGATATGAACTGCATGAACTTAAATCTAATCAATTTCCAATCGTTTTTCAATCGTTTTGACGTTAAAAAATAAAAATAGCCTCTACGTCATTTTGCTTTCTCTTTTATAATTTGCGGTTCGAATTAAACAGAGGGTAAGTGGAAATAAAATAAGATTGTTTTCCATTGAGCCATTGTCATCAAATGTTTATAGAAATGCTGCATTAGTTTGCTTGTAGTTGCCATACCTCCATCTTTTTAACATCTATTACACAATAGACTGGTGTACCTAGCCTCATGAATAATCAACAGAGGACAAGACTGGAAACAAAAAGTTAACAGCAATCAAAATCAAGGATATCATGGTCTGGCGAGGTGGTATATAACCAAAGTTAGTCCTGTCTTCACCTGTGTTCCGCTGTTATAAGTTTGGTCCCATTCCCAGCTGTTTTCCTTGTTGTAATAATTCAGTTAGCCTTTTCCCCATCAGATCAGTCTCTTAACAACCATTCTGGCTACAAATAAATTTTAATAAAGTCCAGTTCAACATAAGCCAAAAGTATGGGGCCATGTGCTGTCTGATTATCGGAGAAGTGAAAATCTGGCCAAAAAGGGCAGTGTTGCAGTGGATCAGCTGTTCTGCACTGTGTGCCCTCCGCCCCTGTTCTCAGTGTAGTCCTCTATGATGAATCGCTCCATCTGTAAAGCTCCTTGCCTTCCAAGATTTTAATAGGCAACTTCTTTGGGAGGGAAGATATCTATTATGTTAAGGTCATACTTTGTGTTCATTAAAACATTATTTTGGAGCCACAGCTATTGCAGAATTGATTTGATTTCCCTTTTTAATGAGACCTTCTTAGCCCATAGAAGTGCTAGTTTAGCGCTTGTAGAGGAGATCTCCATGACGTGTGTGGGACTTTTTTCCTAAAAGTGATATCTTTGAATTTTGTGATTCCTCATCTTCTTCATTTACTGCTGTTGTATTGTCTGCTCTGTTTCCTTGGGGGCACCATTAGCTATTGACCATTTCCATGTTTTGCGTGATACCTTGTTCTCTACTAACACAGTTAGACTCAGAGAAACCCAAGGGCCTAATTGCATTTGTTAATAGTCAGCATCTGTGTACCCCAGAGTGCCCTGCGCGCAGTGTCCTCTGCATTGCCAAACCAGAGCTGCAGCGTGAATTATTTAAATGAAGTGCATTTATGCATGAATACATTTTCCACCAGCACCGTTAACAAGTTACGCCACAGTGCCACCACTCTCACAGAAATGTATTTCTCTTGTTCAAGTACTAGAAAGCGAAGAGGGAAGCTGACTTGTCAGGTGTAGTTTTAAGTGAGAAGATGATGATGTACAGGCCCTCTAATGGGCCTGGGGCAGCTGTCTATTATGAGCACTACAAGTTGCACTTCTTCAGTGGAATTATCCCAGGCAATTGGTGTTCATTCAGTTAGTACAAACAGCTGCTCACCTGAGACGCCTTACAGCACTGAGCATATTTGTGGTGTTAATCTGACACTGGAGCAGCTTCAGCCTGGCGTACGAATGGATCACTTTCCAATACGCTGCAGTATAAAACACAGAATACAAATAGTTTTAATCCTGACTTGGCAATATGAGCTGTTTGCTTACATGTCATTCACCAAGAAAACCAGCTCGCATGCATCCATGTCATGTCCACTAGAGTAGTTTCAATTAGGCTTGTAAAGAATAATACTCTTACTGTGTTTGTGTGTGTAGCCTTAATATTACCATTCTTTCATTCAACCTTCAAATGCTTATCCTGTTCAGGGTCATGGCTAGGGCTGGGCATCGTTCAAAATTTTTCGATACCAGTATGAGTATGATTCCTTGATTTCAATACCGACAACAGCAAGAAGAATACATTAAACATTACAGCAACAATCTTTTATTTGAACAAATCGTTTTGTTAAGTTATTGGTTAGTTACTGGGGGGATCAATCACAATAATAACAGGACACAGCCTTTTATTTATATTTCACCCGGGCTCTCCAGTTTCATCAAAAGTTTGGACTGCGATTATATCTGTTACACAGGGGCACACGGGCGCAGCGTGTGTCTCATGGCCAATGCGTGACACTTTAGAGCCCTGCCTACCGCTTTCATTGACTTTTGCTATGCCACTCAGTGTTGCCAACTTAGCAACTTTGTCGCTATATTTAGCGAGTTTTTAGACCCCTCTAGCGACTCGTTTTCAAAAAAGCTACTAGAGACAAATCTAGCGACTTTTTCTGGTGTTATTGGAGACTTTTGGATACTGATCTTGACTGATGCTGCCCTGGCTTGTCAAAAATAAGTAACTCTTATTTATTGTCTCTTTTGGGTCATTTTTGCCGGTCCCAAGTCCGGATAAAGGAGGACAGTTGTAATTGTGATATACAGACGCTCCTCTACTTACGAACGTTCAAATTACGAACTTTCGGACATACAAACAAAAAGGATTATAAGTCCAAATTGTGTTCATTGGGCTCCCGTTTCCTGTTCCTTCCTGTTATATATATATATAAACAGAATAGTTAATTTGTTGTTATAAACATATTTATGGTGTTTTTAAACCAGTTTTTAAAAAAATCTCTTCCACAAAATTATTTCTCTCTCCTTCAGCGTCCATTACAATTACATGCACGTTGCACTTCATGCAAATGAGGCAACGACGTCATTAAGCGACTTTTGGGGCAGCTAGTAGCTACTTTCCTTGCTGAGGAGTTGGCAGCAGTGCTGCCACTTCCACTTTGTCTGCGCTCCGTGTGTGTGCATCCATGTAATAACGAGCTTGCAGCGGGATCACATGTAACCTATTTTGGAAATTACCCGGAAACAACAAATGCTATTTTCTGATTGCTTGTTCGGTAGCTAGTAACTCTGTCTACTTCGATCTGGACAGCTATGAAAACTAGCGGAAAACTCTGTATACCTGCTCCTCATCCGTTAGTTCTATATAACGGATTATATATAACACCTTGGAGGCATTATCCCTTACGTCTCAGTGTGAGAAACACAAGGTGTTTCTGTGTTAGACAGCCAATCACCAGCAGCTTTAGATCTTTACTGTTTGGATATCGGAATTTGGCACGGAAAGAATTTTTTTTTGGATCCTCGATAGGATTGGAGCATTTCAGTCAGTACCACAAAAATGCAGAAGTTCGGTACCCAGCCCTAGTCATGGGGTAATATTTTTTTGTGTAATGGTAATTAAGAGTAATTTGTTTTATGTTCATAATATTAATATGGATGTTTATGTTGTTGAGATTGAAATTGAAAGAATTTGCTCAAAAGCCTAAATATTAGGGGTGTAACAGTACACAAAATCACGGTTCAGTACGTACCTCGATTTTGAAGTCATGGTAGGTACATATTCAGTACAGGGGGATAAAAGAATCAAAACATAAATTGCTTCGTTTTTCTTTATTAACCAGTGATTTTTTAAAAATAGTATCACAGTCTTTATTAAAATGTAAAGTCTCTGTCAATACTGGTGCGACCTACTAAAAAAAACCAAAAATGTACTTAAAAATAAATCAAAATAAAAATTCTCTCAAGTCTCCGTAAAATAAATATCCATTATGGTGCACATTTAGAAAATTAACTGTACCTGATCTGTACTGTATTCACATCAGCAGCTTTCAGCTTCATATTACAACTGTGCAACACAAACACTGTGTCAAAAAATACAAAGCATAACAAAATAACTTATGGTGCAGCATTTAAAAAATACCAGTGGTATACTCACATTAACAGCATTCAGCTTCACATTAGGACATACGCATATGCGTAGTGGTGTGGCTTCATCCGCCCCTTTATGAAAGTTGCTCAGGGGAAACACACAAAGGTTCCATATTTTCTGCATTAAATATATATGTGTACCAACCGAAAGACCCTTACCGAGAATTTTCGGTACAAATATGTGTACCTTTACACTCCTACTAAGAAACCCTGAACTTTGGTAGTGGCAGTTAACCGGGTCATCTAAAGGAATTATAAATAGTGTTGGTTTGCCAAAAGAGGAAATTGGAGTCCATCTTCTGCTGACAGTGGACAGTTTTGTGTTATGATGTACATGAATGAGGACTTGTATTCTTTATAGGTGCGAGATGACAACAAGAGACAGCATCCTTGCCTGGTGGACTTCTCGAAGCTTCCAGAAACTGAAAAGAATTACAACCTGCAGATGTCAACTGAAACGCTGAAGTAAGTTCTCGGTGGATAGAGAGAGAGAAAATTCCGCCAGGGTGGGGCCTAACTCATTAGCCAGCGTGACTGAGTGACCGTCTAGGAAAGAGAAAAGGGGCACACTCTGAATGAGATGCTACATGGCAGGGCACACACACCCATGCATCATGGGCGGCATAGAGAGTCCAGCTCACCCAACAGCGTGGGCTGCGGTAGATTAAGAGCGGACCCCAAGAAAACCTTTACATGATGGGTGGTATTGAAACACCCAGAGCCACTGTTTCACCCTGATCGTATTATTTTTTTCAGAACCTTGTTGGCATTGGGCTGCCATGTTGTCCATGTCAATGTTGACGCAGAAGAAGATCTGAAGAAAATGAAGCTTCCCAAGAAGTAAGAGTCTGAACAGGACTGTTTGTAGTCTAGTCCCACCCAGCTAGGTAAAAAGAAATGTACCAGAGTTTACATATCAGCGAATTGAGTATTTATATACACATTACAAGGAATGGGATTCGTTCAAGTTTATTATAGACCATCTGTCCAGATAATACTTTGTCACCTGATCACTTTGTCTCTCTTGCAGCTACATGATGTCCAATGGTTATAAACCCACACCGCTGGAGCTTTCTGATGTAAAGCTGACACCTGCTCAGGAAATTCTGGTCGATAAGCTGGCTGAGAATGCTCACAACGTTTGGGCAAAGGACAGAATCAAGCAAGGATGGACCTATGGCATTCAGCAGGTGATGGCCTGCAAAGCGGCACATTAATTATCCTGCCAAGCTGTGCGTGACAGTTGGGATGTGAAAAGAACTGAGGCTCATGGTGATGATTTATTTCAAAGAGAGTCTGATAGCGAAATATCTTGGAATAACAGATTCAACATAAGCGACCATATGTAAAGAAAAAATGACACCCTTTTATCAGGATGTTTTGAAAATACCATTTCTAACAGTTTAACCTGTTTGATCCATATTAGAAAAATACACTCATGTCACATTTATTCATAATTTTTGTTTTTTGATTTCACAAACTGAACATTAAACAATAATTTCACATGGGTCCACAAATCAAGGAAACAACCAATTAGGTATTCTTTTATGCGGAAGGGACTGTCAGCTCACACTTAACCACCAGGACTCATGGGTAACCAAGGCACTGAAGCACAAGAGACTGGAAATTGAAAGATGTCTTTGTTTTGTGAAGGATTTGAAGAGCAAGCGGAATCCTCGCCTGGTGCCATATGCTTTATTAGATGAGCGTACAAAGAAGTCGAACAGGGACAGCCTCCGTGAGGCTATCAGAACGCTGATTGGATATGGATACAATATTGAGCCTCCAGACCAAGAGAGTGGTGAGTTGATCTGCTCGGTTCTGTGAGGCTATGGGGTGATTAAATGTAAAATGACATATTCCCTGTTGTTCTTACCCTGTGGTCGAGTCGAGTGTGGGCTGTTGTATTCGGTGTTGGATCAGAATAGTTTTATCTCCCTTTTGTATTTCAGGGGCTTTAGGCAATGTATATTTTGTTTTTTGAAAAATATGTCTTTTCATATTTATGGAGTACATGTACCTAGGTAAGACTTTCTCTCTTTCTCTCAAGCCGGCCATGTCAGTGAGAGGCGGAGTATTGACAAGATCCGCTTTTTCCGTGTGGAGCAGACATATGCTGTGAAAACAGGGAAGTGGTACTTTGAATTTGAGGCTGTCACCGGGGGAGACATGCGTGTAGGTTGGGCCCGACCAGGATGCAGGTCTGACGTAGATCTGGGCATGGATGATCAGGCCTTCGTTTTCGATGGATACAAGGTAAGCCCCACTTCATCACATGTATCTGCTAAATGCATGGAATATTTGTATTTGAATGCAGTCCACGCAGCTCCTATTTTTGTTAGCTTATTACATTCTGTTGTTTGAGAAATATTTTTCTCAAGTGTTTTTTATATGTATTTTGAAGCTGAAGCCATGTGACATTTTCAGGGTCACCGATTGCACATGGGCAGCCGCTTCTTTGGTCGTACCTGGCACGCAGGCGATGTGGTCGGCTGCATGATCAATATGGAGGATAAATCTATGATCTTCACCCTGAATGGAGAAATCCTCATTACAAACAAGGGCTCCGAACTGTGCTTCACAGATTTTGAGACTGAGGATGGTGAGTGCTGTTTTAGTTAAGGAAGCCATGTTTCATGAAGCGGTGTATGTCTTGCTAATCGTCTGAGAACCCCTTGCTGTAGGTAGACTATGCTGGATAAGACTGGGTTTATCTTGAAATGCTGTCTCTCATACAGGCCTAACATTTCTTGATGAAGACTATTCCAGAAAGAATGTTTGCCTTGCCAGTATAGTCTCTTCACCTTTCTCTCTTTAGGCTTCATCCCAGTATGTAGCCTGGGTCTCGCTGAGATTGGTCGCATGAACCTTGGGAAGGATGCCAGCACCTTCAAATACTACACCATGTGTGGTCTTCAGGAGGGCTTTGAGCCCTTTGCCGTTAACATGAACCGGGAAGTTACTATGTGGTTCAGTAAACGTCTACCTACCTTCGTCAATGTGCCAAAAAACCACAACCATATAGAGGCAAGTCATTATAGGAACCACACCCAACAGACGTGCAAGCATACACATTGTAGACCATGATTATCGTACAGCCAGAACGTATCAGAAGCAGTTATTTGCATTTATCTCATGTTCTGCAATCTTATAGTGAAGATACAGCTAAGAATTTCAGATTTCGATCTGCTGTGTGTGGAAATAATTGGAGCCCCCATGCTGTCTGCTGAATTCTGGATGTATGCAGGTGACCAGAATCGATGGCACCATCGACAGCCCACCGTGTCTCAAAGTGACCCACAAGACCTTTGGGACCCAGAACAGCAATGCCGATATGGTGTTTTGCCGGCTGAGCATGCCAGTGGAGTTCCATCCCACCTTTCGGAGCAGTCCCTCTATTGACATAAATGGGGTGCTTGAGGATGAGTCTCAGAAACTAAAACACAGGTGTGAATCTCCCACCCCATAGCTGTTGGAAGTTACTAAGATACTCCATATTAGTAGTTGATACATTGCTTCTAACTTTTATATTATTGTTTTGGCCATAAATGCCAGATAATTATGTTTCCTGATCATTTTGATTTGCAGACATGCTGGCAAAGCCCAGAAACATCAGGAAGATGGAAGGAGGACAGATTACAGTAGCATCACGATGGTATGTAAAAACGGCGTTGTAATTTTGGTAGAAGCACAGCGTGAGATGCTGTAGGTAACCTGCCTGTGTTCTGTTTCACAGTACTACCACTCTGTGCGGGTTTTCGCGGGTCAGGACCCCTCCTGTGTGTGGGTGGGTTGGGTCACTCCTGACTACCATTACTATAGCAACAACTTCAGCCTCAGCAAGAACCGAACAGTCACTGTTACTCTGGGAGATGAGAGAGGGCGGGTACACGAAAGGTATGTGCGCTGAATCACTGCTGCTTAAAATTAGCATCAAGCTGCCTTTTCCTTTAGGTGTAATTAAAAGTTCGAGTTAATTTGCCAATTTTGTGTCCTTTCTTGCATAGCATTAAGAGGAGCAACTGCTACATGGTGTGGGGAGGGGACATCGCCAGCACCTCCCCCTCCTCTGGCCGCAGCAACGTGGACTTGGAGGTCGGGTGCCTCATCGACCTGGCCACTGGCCTTGTGTCTCTCTCTGCTAATGGCAAGGAGCTGCCCACCTCCTACCAGGTATTTACCATTGAATGGTTCAAGGCTACAGGTACATGTAGGCAAGCAGTGGATGTGTTATAAAAAGAGTTTGAGCAGATGCATGCGCAAGACTCCTAAGCAGGAGAGACCCAGCTTTGTCCTGTTTACTGCACTTCCCTTGCGGACGGTTTATCATGATTGCTGACTTTGTTTAAAAAGCCAGGAGCAATCGCTATAGAGGACCACATGTCAGAGATGAACGTGCTCCAAGTTGCTTCCTGGAAAACAGCCTAGTAATACGTCACCATTGTCAAGAACAGTGTTTCCCAACCCGGTCCTTGGAGACCCCCAGACAGTCCATGTTTTTAGTGCTTCCCAGTCCATTTTTTAGTGCTTCCATTCACTCCCTCCCACCTCCCAGCAGGCAGAAATGTGGACTTTCTGGGAGTCTCCAAGGACCGGGTTGGGAAACACTGGTCTAGAAAGCTGTTTAGTTTTTTCACCTATATACTTGGGTACATTTTGCAGAGATACACAGATACTGGGGCACTGTTACGCACATGAAGCCTGGTGACTCGGCGTCCCCTTCCGTCAGCTATCCCCTTGTCCTGGGCCTCTCATACAGGCTTCCATTTCTAACACCTTGTCAGAATGGAAAGCCGGGTGACATGGTTCAGCGGCCTCTTCCGATAAGATGAAGCCTGAGCAGGGTCCGTCAAAACTGCCACTAGTGCTGTTTCGTCCTTCTCGGCAATATACATGCCAGTTACTCTGTGGACAAGGTGACAAAATTGCAACTGGGGGACAGTGGCACTGCAGATAAATGCAGCTTGGAGTATTCAGAGCACAGCTCCATGCGGCACTGTGCGCAGCTACCCTCCGCATGTCATCCTGATGCTAAACTGCAGCATCCCATTGCTTTTTTATGTGGAGGAGTTTACAGATAAATGTACAACGGAAGCTCACTGTTCTCTGTCTCATGTTCAGGTTGAGCCCAACACAAAGCTGTTCCCAGCAGTGTTTGTGCAACCCACAAGTCCCAATCTGTTTCAGTTTGAGCTGACAAAGATAAAGGTTTGTCGGTCTCGGATCTTTAAGCGTCGGCTCGAGGTGTTTTCCCGGTGCGTCTCTGCAGCTTTTTGATCTGTGACCTTCCTGCAGAATGCCATGCCCCTGTCATCCGCCATCTTCAAGAGCGAGCACAAAAACCCCGTGCCACAGTGCCCGCCCCGTCTGGACGTACAGACCATCATCTCCGTGCTGTGGAGCCGGATGCCCAACACCTTCCTGAAGGTGGAGACCGCCAGGGTGAGCGAGCGGCACGGCTGGGTGGTGCAGTGCCTGGAACCCCTGCAGATGCTGGCGGTGCACATCCCTGAGGAGAACAGGTCGAGACCCCCGCACGCCCACACCTGTATGCTCCAAGTGAATCAGACAAACGCTCACATGAGAACGTGTCCAGCTGAAGGCCTTCAGGTGCGTCGTCTTGCATATCCCCAATGACACGTCCCCCTCTTGTCCCCAGGTGTGTGGACATAATGGAACTCTCAGAACAGGAGGACCTGAGGAAGTTCCACTACCACACGCTTAATCTCTACTGCGCCCTCTGTGCCCTGGGCAACACCCGGGTGGCGCACGCCCTGTGCAGCCACCTTGACCAGTCCCAGCTGCTATACACCATCGATAACCAGTATCTGTCCGGCATGCTGCGGGAGGGCTTTTACGACGTGCTGGTCAGCATTCACCTGGAGACGGCGAAGGAGGCCCGCCTCATGATGAATAACGAGTTCATCATCCCCGTGACCGACGAGACGCGCAGCATCTGCCTCTTCCCCGACGAGTCCAAGATCC
The DNA here is from genome assembly GCA_015164015.2 of Brevimyrus niger. Taxonomy (NCBI): domain Eukaryota; kingdom Metazoa; phylum Chordata; class Actinopteri; order Osteoglossiformes; family Mormyridae; genus Brevimyrus; species Brevimyrus niger. The sequence continues at coordinate 247,749 of JAABNY020000025.1, forward strand.
ACTCGCCTCCCGGCGTGGGCCTCAGTACCTCGCTCAAGCCCCGGCTCAACTTTGTGCCACCCTGCTTCATCACCACGAAGCGGGAGCAGCACCTCTATAGCCCACAGATCCCGCTGGACGCGCTCAAGGAGAAGGCCATCAGCATGCTGACGGAGGCCGTTCAGGGCGGCGGCCACCACATCCGTGACCCAGTAGGGGGCAGCGTGGAGTACCAGTTTGTGCCCATCCTCAAGCTGATCAGCACGCTGCTCACCATGGGTGTGCTGGCCAGTGAGGACGTGCACAAGATTCTGCTCCTCATTGACCCCAATGTCTTCGGTGACTCCAAGGAGGAAGAACCAGAAGAGGCCACTAAGAAGGAGGAGGTGACTAGCAATGAGGAAAAGGCCGTTGAGGCAGGAGAAGAGGAGGCCAAGGATGGCAGGCAGCCAATCAAAGGCCTGCTCGAAAAGAGACTGCCTGAGTCTGTCAAACGACAGGTACAGAGCACCAGAATTTTATACATGTCAATGTACATTTAATATATACACTATATATACATACATATATACTTCTATGTGTGTGTATTTTACTACTGAATTGAATCATTTCCAGCCAATTCCTCTTATCACACAAATAAAAATGTCATAATTCTGTATGGATTTCCTTCTGCCGTTTGTGGCTTTCTTCAGTTGGTTTAGCACAGATAATAATCCCATAAGTGTGTCTGTGCCCTAGATGTGCGAACTCCTCCACTACTTCTGTGACTGCGAGCTGAGGCACCGCATCGAAGCCATCGTGTCTTTTTCAGACAGCTTCGTCTCCAAGCTTCAGTACAACCAGAAGTTCCGATACAATGAGCTGATGCAGGCCCTCAACATGTCTGCCGCCGTCACCGCCAAGAAGACGAAAGAGTTCCGCTCGCCTCCCCAGGAGCAGGTGGGAACCTACAGAACTGCTGCCAAGGGAAATGCATGCAGCTGCTGCTGTTCCCTGTGTCTGACAGTTTCCCAGTATTTAAGTTTTTTTCGCCGTCTCGTATTTTGTAGCTGCCGTTTCATTTATGCTCCGACGTGTCGTTTATTATGGCCGCGACCGAGAAAGGCTGTCAGGATCTGTGCCACCTTAATATTGCTCCAGTGGCTTTGGAGCTCTAGGTTTTTCAGCAGTTACTGCACTCATAAGGAGCATTATTTGTATGTAAATGTGTGTTGACGTGGATGAGGGGCACATCTATGACCCTGTGATCAATTGATATTACTTTATTGAGATTGCCTAGGTTTTTCATTGAGGTCCCAGGTATGTTTATTGTTTGTACTAATGGTAGTGCCTTCGCGACTGTGAGGTTCCAGCCCTACGGCGGGGTGAAGCTTGCGTACCCACGTTTTAATCTACACCTGCCCCAACAGTTACACCAGCCCTGTTTTTCCCTATGTAATTTACACTGTGATGCTGTGCTTTGCTGATTTGTTCGGCTTTTCGGTCCCAAAGTGGAAATCGTCTTGTGTGACACTTAGATGGCACGGGGTCCGGGGTCGTATACTTAGCAGAACCACTGATGGGATGAGCATTTTGCTGCCATTGCCTTAGTAGCCGACATGCTAGCTCTGTATTTTTTCTTATTTCCAGATAAATATGTTGCTGAATTTCAGCATGGGCGAGGATTGCCCTTGTCCAGAGGATATCCAGGAGGAGCTGTATGACTTCCATAATGAGCTGCGCCTGCACTGTGGTACGGGCAGAGTCTCATATTGTCACTCTGTATGTGGGATGGGTTTCATAGCTAGAAATTGGACACAGATCACCAGCTGTCCTACAGTAGTCATTCAGCTTTAACATTTTCTAGAAGGATTTCAGTTTTCTGAATCATGGTCAACTCTGGCCAGTTACATGCTGCGCTAAGAACCTTTTCTGTGCAGGACAAATCAAATGCCCTCCATAAGAAGAAAGAATTGCTGTTAAAACAACACTATTAGAGCAAAAAAATGAGGATGCCTTTGGTCATCAGTCTCATTGCTCTCTAACAGGTTATTCTTTGCTTCCGAATAGTATCAGTTCATCTTACAGGAACACTGTCCCAGACATTTTCGTCTGCAGACAATTTTTAAAAATTTGTAGTCTTCAAAAAGGTTTTTCCAATCTGTTTTCTTTTACACAGTAATGGCAATGTAAATACGACCTTACCTGACCTCAAATTAAGATCTAAATCAATGTTCCGAGGGACCCATTTTCATATGAAACACTCTGTCTTTTGTATCCATACTCAGTATTATTTTCTCATTTGATGCCAGGATGATGCCTGGGAAATTACATGAACTCTGCAAATATATATGATTGTTCATCTAGGAATCCCCACCGAGGAGGAGGAAGAGGAGAAGGACAATTCCATCAAGGGCCGCTTACTGGCTCTGATCTACAAGATCAAAGGCCCCCCACAGAAAAGCAAGGAGGAGCCTACAGTGGAGGAGAAGTCAGCTCCCAGTAAGGGCCGATTCACACTTGGCCCACTTGCCATGTACCCTAAACACATCCCACTTCCTCACTTCCCTACTGGTCTGCACTCGCATTGCACTTAATGTTCCAGGCCCAGATGCTTTCATCATCACCATGCGACTTTTGTGTCAAAGAATGCCAAAAGAATAGTGGTGTCACACAGCACAATGGAGTTGATTAATGTCCCTATTTTGTAACTTATGTGGAGTCGTTTGGTCACACAGCCCATGGACCTCTTACAGATATATCAAGTATGCAACAAAGTGGTTTTCATTTAATTTTAATTAGGTGATCGGTGGTCATTGTTGACACACTACAGCACAAAGTACACAACAATGAAATGACTCCTCTGCATTTAACCCATATGTGACATTGTGACATAGTAGGGGGCCGCTAATTCAGCGCCCGGGGAGCTGCACTTGGTGGCGGTACCTTGCTCAGAATACCTCAGTGGTGCCTTGCTGGTTGAACCAGCAATCTTTCGATTAGAAGTACGCTTCCCTAACAATTAAGCCACCACCGCCTAAACTTCTAGTTGTGCTGCATGTCTAAGATAGTGGTGTATTTTACCTCAGTTTTTTTGAGTTGCATCCTGTTGTTCCTGGATATTTTCATCAGCTGAAATTTCCAGCAAACACTGCACCTCTGCAGTAGGCCATCCCTTTGTTGCTATATTTGTTAAATGTTTGTTACTACCCTTTCTGTACAGCCTACCCCATCTGTTCCTTCCAGGTCCATTTCATGTATAGCCTAAATGTGCTTATGCATGTGCCAGCCGCTTCCTTGACTTCCTTGATCATATCTGCGTTCCGTGCTCAAGCACAATTAGCGATCACGCTCGACGGGTACAGTCGATGGCTACCTGATGGCAGCAGATTTTAGCAGCCAGTTGATGTCTGAGAACTGATCTGATCAGGTCATCATTTTATTCAAGCCAGTAATACTAGTGCCCTGCATGGAGTAGGACTCTGAGATGATGGTAAACAGCGATTGCTATTGAACATTTGTTTAGATTATAAGTAACTGACTGTTGCCACAACCCTTCTATTCAGTCTATTTTACAGGTATTCTGATTTATATTTCAGCTGCCAGTGATATGAACGTTGATACCTAAATTTCAGTTTGGTTTAAAATATGTTTTTAATGTAAGTGTGACACCTGCATTAAACCTTGGCCAGTGGGCTGCCTCCTAGCTGTAAGGGGAGGCTAAGCAATTCACAGTGGAACTCTGGATTCCGGTGCTGGCACCTGTATTGTGCTGCTGTATGAAGATGTGTATGCTCTTTAGAATCAAGAAATTGCTGTTGTCGGCTTGAAACTACCATTCGTTGAGGGTCTGGAAATCACAATTTAAATGAAAAATTTGATTGCAGTAAGTACACTCTGGCGTGTTAAACTTGCACTGAGGTCAGTACACTGTGTGATGCAGCAGAGTTTTATTGGGCTTGAGACTCTACACTGCGTGTCTCAGCTTGATACCATCCAGCTACTGGCTCCACCGATCATGTGGTATCCAGCCTATGATCTGCAGCCTGAGCATCTTTCACAGACTCAAATGAAACCTACACCTGTTATTTTAATTTGTTCACTTAGCTAAGTGGCACATACATATAACCAAAATAGTTTATCAAGTCAGTGTGTGAATATCTGCATCTTCAAACAAAACTTTGTCACGCCGAGCCCCCCATTAGTCAGACAGAATAATATATATGTTTATAAAAGGACATTTTCCTAAAAAATAACCATGCACTGTTTTAAAACTAAAGTTAATCATCAGTGTGTTTACTTCTGAATTTATCATTGGCAGTTTGTTTGTTTTATGTCACCTCCCAAAAAGCAGTTTTGTCCTAATTGTTAAAAAACCAAATGAAAAGCTTTGAGTGGAAATGCCAACTGACTAAGGGCATTCTGAATAAACGCAAATGATACAGAATATATTAGCAGAAGCAAGTGTACCAAATGTGATTAGTATTCTCTTGTCTAATTACAAGCAGTACAGTTGAAATGACTGGTGCTGGATTTCTTGGCACCAAGAACGTCATCTCATGGCATTAAAAGCACTATGCCAGCAGGGATGTGAGCTGTTTATGAGTCCTTTAAAAGGAGCATGGGGTTTGCATGCATTCCAGTATTCACAGTAATTGAAATCAGCTTTTAAAGAGTTGTGAAGAGCCTGGGCCATTACATTAGTTTCTGTGGTAGCACATTTGTTGTGTTGTGTTGTGTTTGGCCTGTGCCAAGGACGCCAAGGAGAGGAATTCTCTGTATCGATTTTCTCCAGGACGAGGAAATGAAGATGTCAACTTAGCATTTTTACTCCGGCTTTGTTGTTTATTCCTCAGCCCTGACCAGGAAAATCTGGCATGGATGGGAAAGTTTGGAGAGCAGTTGAAGGTCTGAGGAGGTAGAGGGGCAGGGCTTCTTCGGTCTAAAGGATGCACCTGACCAAAGAAGGTTTGGGGCACATGGGAGAGAGGTCGGACTCTAATTACAGTCAGCTCCACATTGCGTTAGCAGGGCTCCCCCTGAGCCAGGGAGCCACCTGTTAATCTCCCTCGGTTATGCCAAGTTTGCAGTTACCCCCCCCCCCCCCCATAATTGGCCCAGTCTATGGGGGAAGGCGGGGCCTATAAATGGTGTTATTTATGACCACTGCAAGACAGGCTGACTAGAATGGGACCGGCAGCTGTGATAGATGTGCCTTGGTACCGTAAATGTTAACTTTCTTGACAGCGTCTCCTCTTGAACAATGGAGGTTGGTAGGCGCTGTGTGATACCACTTGGGGAAGATGGTGTAGTGGTGACATGGATGATGAAATAAAGGGCCTGATAGGTGCGAAATGTGGCAGACTTAGTTTATCCTGTCATGACTGGCGAGTAGAATTTACCCTTTAGGGTTTCCGACACACTGCAGCTCTGTGCAGGAGAGTAGTGCACTTTTATTTGGAAGAATCTGTTGTTTGCACCTCAAGTGCCTTGTCCAGGCAAAACTTGGGAATGTGGTAGATCTCTGCCCAGAGATGCCTTTGCGTAACCCCCGCTTTATGAGTGTTAACCATCGTATTGGTTGTCGCTGAGCAGAACATTCCACAGGCCATCCAATGCTCATCTGACGAGTGACATGCATGGCATTAGGAGGTGTAGAATCAGTATATAAACCACACCAATTAGTCACGTCAGAAGGACTCAATGACATGCAAATGTTATGCTCAGCTTTCGCATAGGTTTAATCAGTTGTTTGGAAATGATCTCTGCTCTAAATTGGGTCTTTATTCTGTGTTGCTAAGCAGCCTTGATATTGATTTAGTTTTAATGAAGCTTTAAGGTTTACCCATACAATAGCTGTCCAGACAAACTGTTGACCACAAGCAACATAACATTATTAGTACTTCTAATTAATGCACCATAATTATAAATGATAATGTCTCAAAATATATTACGCCTATAAAAATAGTAAAAAAAAACGGGTATTAAGATATACTTTATTCATGCCAGTGCAAATTTTGTTAGTAGACAGCCCAAAAAAAATTGTGCACTTTAGCTTCATCGATTCTGTTTATATCCTATGAATATAAATGAATTTTTATTCTCCTGAAAAAAGGCTGAGGAGCATACAAGCTGTAAATACACCATAATGGCTGAATTCATCACTGGCAGGTGCCTCCTTTACGGCCTGCACTTGTTGCCGCAGTTACAAGTAGGATCACCAGCACAAACTGCGCCTTTCCTCCGCAGCCCTGCGGCCCTGCTGCGTTCCAGCGGGCGTGTCAGAGCTGCACGCCATAGCTGCTGGCCAGACGCAACGGGCCACTCGCTTCACTGCGCGCATCATTTTCGGGCCTCGCCGACAAAATGCCAACCCCGATCACTGTGGCCAAGAGACTGTGACTGTGTCGAGTTAGAATTTGGCTGTTTTTTGTTTCCTATGCGTGGAAAAATACTTGATTTAACTATCACTTACCTTTTTCGTTAGTTAATCGAATGAGGAGGAGATGATGCGGTTTCCCATTAGTGTCCCCAATTCACATAGGATTCTCAGCAGACTCTAAGGGTCATATCATTGTAAGTGTTTATAATGACATAGTTAATATGCAGTTAATCAAGCTGAACACTAATTGCCTTTCCCCACCGTAACCCTCCCCAGCCAATCTAAAGGAGCTGATCTCCCAGACCATGGTAAGCTGGGCCCAGGAGTGCCACATCCAAGACCCGGAGCTGGTGCGGGTGATGTTCAGCCTGCTGCGACGGCAGTACGACAGCATCGGCGAGCTCCTGCGGGCCATGCGCAAGAGCTACAGCATCAGCGCCGCCTCCGTTCAGGATACCATCAACCTGCTGGCCTCGCTGGGCCAGATCCGCTCGCTGCTCAGCGTACGCATGGGCAAGGAGGAGGAGCGGCTCATGATCGACGGGCTGAGGTGTGCATCTCTCTGCAGCTGCGCTCTCATCAACCGCGCGGTTTAAAGCGGGATAGGCGTCAGTGATGCGCGCGCGGGTCAGTGTATAAACAACACGAACCTGACCGACGTTTTCAATAACCCGCCCGCAACTCGGACCGCAAAAAAATATATACATATATTGTACCCGACCCGCTTCCTGACCCGCATTTTTTTTATATAGCCTAGTGTTATGTAATAAAGGCTTGATTTATTCATTTATTTCATTTAATTTTCTTAATTAAGATGCTGCATG